>VZTI01004088.1:3430595-3461435 GCA_013397865.1 Struthidea cinerea
AAAAAAAAAAAAATTAAACATGATCTCTCTGTTTAAAATAGTGCTAAAGAAATGTTATTCATAGATCTAAAGTCATTACTGTCATTTTGTTCTGTTAAAACACGGAAAATAGCAGAGCAGATGTGTTAAATGCTGGTGGAAGCCAGAATAGTTTGGGTGAAGACTGGTAGCAATAAATATATTGTACCCTTCATGATGCAAACCATGTCAGCTTCTCAGTGCTAAGCTTCAAGTTGCACCAAAAAAAAAAAAAAGAAATTAACCAGTACTCCTGTACTGATCTAAGTTCTGAATTCCAGTGAGTGTGACATCAGTATAAATTGCAGTGGAGCTGCTTCTTCAGTTATGGGATGGAATAGTCTGGCCAAGGCACTGATTTTTTTGCAGGATGATATAAAAATATGCAAGGGTACAAAACCCGCAAACCATACCTTTGCACACCAGCCAGGCCTGGTGACCAACAGAATACAGACAGAAACGGAATACAGCCTGGCTTCTCAGACTGAAACAACAGCAACTACTCCAAACAAAATTTGCCTACTTACTGCCTGCTGCTGTGAGAGCCTCTGAATTTCAGGTGACTTTGTTACTTATCAGACAGTGAGACAAACCCAACTGCAAGTTGCTTCAGCCAACCTCTTTTTCATCTGATCACAGCATCCTCTGGTCCCAGGCTATTTAACTACATGCAAAGGCCTCAGAAAAACTAAAATGAGGGGGAAGTGGAAATGCATCATCTATTGGAAGTCTCATGCAGATTTTCAAAGGACTGCACTTACCCAGCTGCCAGATCCCTGCCTAGGATGACAGGTTTTGTCATGAGAGAAGAGTCAGACTGAGAGTGCAAGGTACCAGAGGAAGCTAGAGCACGTACCCATAAGATAACAAGGAAACCCCATGTTCTCTGGAGGAACAACCATAACCTGAAGCTGCCAGAACTGAATGTTCTGCAGTCTGAAGGTACAGATCCCACTGGTCAACAATTTGTAGCTCTGTTTTCTCTCCTGGATCATTGTTCTCTGTTTCATTTGTGGTGGATCGCAAGTAGTAGAAAATAGGGAACAATGGATTAGAAATTTCACCAAGTATCTCCATTACAATTTGCCTTGGGACAGTTGGTTTCATTCCCCATGCATTCCTCTGCAGAGAAATTCTAGCCTCTGCCTCTTCAGTCACCCCCATTATGGCAAATAAAAAAGAGAGCATGGGATCTTATCAAGCTCACAGTAATTTCATTTTAGCTCTTGTAACCATGAAGAAGACCCAGGGGGCTCCCATATGTAAGGGGTGACTGGATCCCTTCTGACAAAAAGAAATCCACAGAACAAATTTTGTTTTCCTTTCTGATATTATATAATAAGTGCTATCCAGTGAAATGGTTTAGTTACTAAGGTTTAAGATTTGTTCTCTGGTTATATAATTTACCACTAGGCACTGCTGCTTTCTTTCTGGAAAACATGAACCTCACCAAAAAAACTAAAATAATGGCTATAGGAGTACTTAGGGAAACACCATTCCCTTTTTAACCAGTTCTTTCCTTGATAGGAAAAAAAACCAAACCAATGAACAAAACCCAAACCCTTTCAGTTCTGCCATTCCAGTATCACGTGAAATCATTTAATTTTTCCCTCCTGGATGCAAAGTTGTGGTAAATGATTTTATTTTTTTATTTTACTGTGCATGTGTAACAATTTAGATTAGTAACAGATTAGAACTGCCTGCTTCCAGTATGTATCAGCAGTAGAAAGCACCAAATTGAACTTGAGTAACTCCTGCAGAAGGATTACTCAGAATTCCGTCTGACTGTGACTGTTGTCCAAAAGGTGGCATCAAGATTTATTTTGTTCTTTGGATTTGGCAACCTCATACTCTCAACAGGTTGGTAATTTTCCCTGATCTCCTTTTCCAGTTTCTTTGACTTCTCAGGGTTTCTTATTAAAAGTACTCTATCCATTTATTGACTTACAAAAACCAGGATTGGTTTTGGATAGAACTGGTAAGAAGTGCTGGAAAGGTGGTAAGCTGAACTCCCCAAGTGAAATAAAATTTGCAGACAGATATTGCTGTCATGGGAGATAATAAGGAGAATGGTTTAGATATGAAGTTATTTTTATTTTCATAATATACCACCAAGTGCTGCATGCTCAGTATCATGAGGCACTCTGTTACTGAATTCACCTTTGGGAAATACTGATGAAGAAAAAGATTCAAACAAACTGTCCTGGAAGAGATCCACTAAGGGTCATGACTCTATTCATCTGCCTCCTGTATGAAATATCTTTTTATTCTGTCCCCAAAAGGTAACACTGTGGGCACTCTCCCTCAAATAGCTCATCTACTCAGCTACTTTATAAGCACAACTGTTCTTATACACATTAAGGCCAGGAGAAAAAGCTTTCTCTGTCTTTTCTCACCACACCCTCTAAGCATCCACTTGGACCTCTGTGGGTGTCATTGCTTCCTACAGCAAACCATCAAGAATCAGCTTATTTATATTCTTAATGAATCCCAGCGTTGTTTGTGCTGACTGATGTGCCACATTGTAGAAGAGCAGCAGAAGCTGAGACACACCAAAAAAAATTATTCAAGCATATATCAGATCCATTGTTGCCTGCTTGCATGGGCCCCTGTGGAAATGCTGACTTGCTTCAGAAAAAGGGGGTTATGTGGGCAAACATACTGCAGTCTAGAAGCTGTTTCGGACTGGTGTCCTGGCTGTTCTAAGAAGAAAGGCTTTTGGATGGTACACTGTCCTAAGCAGCTCCTACCAACCTTCCATCTGATGCTGCTCCTGCCCAACAGTTCTTTTTTCTTCATCCATTCCTTCCTGGTGTCACCTACAGAAGCAAGGCCACCTAGGTGGGAGGTCCATTTAATTTATTATTCAAGCATTTAGAAAGGTATAACTTCAGCTTAGATGTGTGGTGAGCCAACAGTCACACCACTTTATTTGAAGTACAAACATTTTAGTAGTCAATATTTAGCCCCAAATGTAATCCCAGTAATTTTTCAGTGTTCCTTATAGCTTAATTTTCTGTTACCATTTAGCCAAATATACTAAAGGTTTCTGGATTACAAATTACCTGAAAACCACAACATTTAATGACATTAGATTAAACTTACTAATTTTTTTCCCTTACAAAACTAAACATAGTATAAATTCTTTTTAAAAATTTTTATTGCATATTTTATGCTTTGAGAAGCACTGAAAGTACATGGTTTCCACCAAGCACACGTGACTCAAAGGAATAAAATCTGCAGTTAGACTTGTAAAAAGTATATTATTTTTAAAGCCCTAACCCAATGTAGCGGAAAAGTCCTGTATGTCTTTACCTCTTTTATAGGCAAATATTAAGTGCAACCCCAACTCTTTATAACAATGTATCATCTGTTTCAAATTGGAAGGAAATCAACTCTCTAATATGGTAAAATAACATATAAGTTAATTTTCTAATTGAACTCTGTGGTCTTGGACTGCCTGCAATAAACCTTGACAATCTGAGACCCAAGCAAGCTCTGGTAATTTGGAGAGTGGGTTGAATGTTACTAATTATAGATAGTTACTATTTCCACCAGTATAAAAAAAGACCAGTTGCCTGCACACTCAACATTCAGGGCAAAAAACCACACTAATTCCATATTATCGTTGAGAAGTGAAACCCACAATATTCAGGAAATTCTGAGCCCTGGTTCTCATAGTAATTACAACTCGGCAGCATCCTCTCATGCAGTGTTAGGAACCAACTAAAATCTCACCTTTAGCATATTCATAGGACAGGGCTTTTCAGACACTTGCAGCCTTTGGGATTTTTTTTCCCCAGACACTGGAATTCAGGTGTCTGTGAGCCAGCAAGATTTTGAATGACATTCTGGAAAGGAAACATTTCACAACACTAGTTGTAGTTGCAGTGCTATATTATAGCTGTTTAAAGCCCATTCTCCTGAGCAACGAGGACATGCATGGGACCTTTTCCTGTCCCCGACTGCTGCTTACAAACTATTATGAAGTATGTGCATTGCAAAAAGTATGCACAAACACTAGATAGCACACAGTTTAGGAGGTCTGAAGTCCCCATTTTTGGAAACGATGACACTCAAAGATAAAGATTGGAGGCACTCCCCATATCTGACAAATAGGACTGGAGTGACAAGGAAGAAAACTATTATTCCTTGTTGGAAGGCCATTCTGTCTCCACTCAACAGCCACCCAAGGTGTAAACCACACAACCTCACCTGATGCTCTCTCTCCTCTGTGCACTGGAACATCTCTACAAGAGGAAGCTGCCGGTAGAAACCCCAACAAGCCATATCATGGAGGTCACATGGAACTAAACCTGTAACTGCCAATAAGTTGTCGAACATGTATGAAAACGAACTTCAGTTAGAGGGAGGGGAACCGTACTAGAATGGTTACACAGAAAAAATAATACAGGAATGCATTTGTGTGAGCTACTTTGTCTTATGTAGGGCTGAAAAAGAAAAAAAAGGTCTTTTTCCTCCAGCCAGTAGAGGAAAGACCTTTATTCTGATAGACAGTGGCCAAGTATACTGTTACCACTAATAACTCCCCCAGTTAGCAGGAAAAGTCTCATTAATATTGTATATATGTATTGTCTCACAGTGGGCTTACCATAGCCCAAATATAGAAGAGAAGATTTTTTTCCCTGAGATCAGTGATCTTTGGTTACATCATGGCCAAAGCTTATTTCCAGTTTCCATTCCAACATCAATCTAACAAATCCAGACTTCAGTGATGGGTTTAAACAAGCTTCAAGCATGAGAAGAATGCCTTTATTAAAATACGAATATGTAGGCTTGTACTCTGTGCAACTTGGTGTTCCAAAATCAAGCTTAATTTTCTCTACAAAAAAGGAGACAGTCCCAGAATGAGTCAAAAAACAAACAAAAAAAAGGGTTCGTTGATACAGCATTTAATCTGCTCCAGTCTTCTGAGGCACCGACTGGGTTACAAAACCATTACCTACAGTTTGTAAAACACATAGAGAAAATTTATTTCTTCATCCAAATAAGGTTTGGTTTTGTTTGTTTTAGGGTTATCTACACTAAAAAATAAGGTCTGCTTGCTAAATTCTTTTCTTGGTCTCCTGAATCCATCTTTTTGCACAGCTATGTAACAATAAAGTATGGTTTTAGTTGGACAGGCAAGTAGAAATACCCTTTACAAGCGAAAAGAGAATGAGTCTTTCTTCTCACACTACCCTGCTGAAGACACCTAAGCCATAAGTTTACACAGTAGACAGAAAAATTGATAGTCAAGACAGTCAAGGCTAAGGCTTGAAATGCATGGAAGAGAATTAATCCACAGTGGCATCTTCAGAAACAAAGTGTGGGGGAGAAAGTGGACATCTGACATGTGTATGAACAATTCCTGTGAGCAGGTACTGAGCCACACTGTGCATTTCTTCATTTGCTCATTCTGAGATTTGTACCTCTAGGCCGACGAGGCTATTCATGAATTCTCCAAGTCTTCACTCATTTGTTTCTTCCCTCTCAGTCAGAGTTACCATGGAAATTTATTTAATAGGCATTGAGGGACAGACTCAGGTTGCAAGCAAATGGTGTAAAGCATTTGAGCAAGCAGCTCTAGTACACCTTCTGTGGAGAGAAAAAATTAATAGGTGAGATACAGCTCCAGTCAAATTAGACTTTAAATCCTTTTTCCTTTGAAATTAGTGGGTTTTAATACCTGGTCAGTAATGCACAATGTCCCCAACATTTTAATATAACTGAGCCCTACTTGAGCCAGGAGGTCAGACAGGTAACTTTTCAAGGTCTCTGACACCATAATTCTCTATGATCCTTTGAAACAACAGACTCAGAGTTCAGCTGAGTAGATGTTCTCATGTCTTTAAAACAGCTCTTGACTGAAAAGGAAATATTAGACAGGAAAGTGTAAGGACTCAAAGGTAGTTCATTAGCTGTCAAAAAAGAGAAGGCAGAAAAACACAGAAGTGATTGAATTGAAGAAACCAGACAGAAGACCTGCACAGCCTCACTAGCTCTCAAGAATTTCTGCCCTGATGGCTGAGGTTACCAAGGCTTCCTCTGCTGAACCTACTCACATATTGGCTGAGCACTGATATGTGGACCTGGCAAACAAGCATGATCCAGATGGCCTCAAAGGAGCGGTGTTCCATCATCTGCGGATTTAACTCCCTAACAGAAATCCACATTTGCTTCTTTGTCCTTTCCCCTCCGGAAATTCACATCATAAAATTCAGCACCAGAAATCACAACAGGGTCCTACCCTCAAAACTCAGAGGTGGCTCTCTTAACTCAAGTCTGACAGGGGCAGTTAGGACAGTACAGAGTACTGTACTGTTGTTGCTGTCTTTACTAAAAAATTAGGGAATTGTAGACTATGACTGGCAACCCAATATTCTTAGCAGGCAGCACTCCTGTTTTTCAGAACAGTCAAGGACCCTGGGCTCGAGGTGCTCAAAAAACAGGGTCTTCTTTCCAAAACCAGGCATTTCTCCAAGTTACACAGTAAACACCACAGAACTGCCTGTTCTCATCTCCACTGTAAAGAGGCACATAAAGAAACCTTTTTTTTTATTGTTATTAGAGCAATTTTTTATCCAATACCAGACCTTGAGCATCACAAGAGTCAGGTGTGTCCATGAAATTGTTACTTTCCTCTTTAGCTTTCCTGTGGAAGGAGCAGCAGGGATCGCAGAAAGATACACAGTCAAGTTAGTTGCTCATCTTCAAACAGCAACACTGGATTACTAGTCTGCAAATTAACAATCCTTTTGCATCTAGCAGTCATCGACACACCCCCAAGAAAGCTATAGCACTAAATTTATCAGAAACAGGAATTATACCAAAGGTAGGGAACTTCTATAGTACTGTATAGCTGGAAGAAGGAAGAAAAGCTTAATGTACTCACCAGCTGGAAAACAAACTTCTTCCTAATTAAGCATTTTAGTCTGGGAGGTAATTTATCTCTGCATGAAGTTTTGTTGTTTTTTTTCTTTAATGGGAGAAACCAAATCTGATCCTGTAATACCCATGGCTGTAAATACAGATAAAGCTGGGTTGTGCCAAACTGGAAGGACAAAGCAGTCTAGGTGCAGAGCCAACTGTAATGCACACCAGTCACGACCTTCAGCAGAGAAATGCTGCAGTTCAAGAGATCAACTAGAGTTTAAAATTTTATTGCATGAGATTTTCTTTAAAAGCCCCGTTTGACTTTATGATTCCTCTTCAGTGACAAGCTTAATATCTATACTAAGACTGCTGTAGCAAAAAGCATATACAGAAAAGTGAATTTTGAATGTGCTTTCAATGAAAAGCAATTTATAAGGCATCTTGGGGCGAATCTTCAGTGAGCTGTACAGGGTATTAGCCACCTGACTTGCATTAGCATCAGTAAGAAACAGCACTTAAATCTCTGCACACTGAGCTAAAAATCTATCTGCTTGTATTGAATCATCACATTTTAAATGACTTTGTAACAGAAAAAAATGCTGTTACTGGAAATATGAAAGTATACAGTGGTTACAAGTGATCTGAACTGAGAGGATCTTGTAGTTTGTGTATTAGATATGTACGGATAAAGAGGTGTGCTTAGATTAATGTACAACAGTGCCAGGCCCAGTTATCTGTCAGCAGTAACCTCCGCTGTTTGCAGCGCTGTGAGAATACTCATATAAATAATTTTTGACCATGCAGTAGACCCCAGACATGGTTATAACTGTCCCTGATTGTTGACACTGGTATTTTTCAGTGACGCCTCATTTATCCTAGAAGAGCATGACTCCACCATCTGCAACCCAAAGCCATGTTCAAGTTACTCTTTTAAAAGCTGCACCATGCACAATATTTGCAAAGGACAGGTATCTAAAAAAAAAAAAAAAAAAAACAATTAAAATGTGGAGAGCTCAGATTTCTTGACTACTTTTCTGTCACATTTTAATAAACAGTTAGAACTTATAAAATCAATATTTAAAAGCCCATGTATAACCAAAACTTTAGAGTGAGAACCACTGCACTGATTTTTCTGTAAAAAGTGAGGTTTGACTTTCATCAATTAGAGGAAGTGGACAAATCTATTACTTCAACATCATGTGTTTCCACCTGGATTAGGTATTCTCTAGAGCCAAGATGGTCAAATGGACAGATTTTAGCTTCTATACACGTAGTTACCACTGAACTCACTCCAACTCACCACTCAAGTAGAACATGGGACAAATTATTCTCCCTTTTTAACAGTGTTTGGTATGTGCAAAATATTGAGGTTAGATCATTCTAAGGAGTTTGTGGCTTTCTGAATTGATAGATCGTCTCGCTTATGATTAGGACATTTTGGACTGAAACCAAATCAGCATATTGAAGGAACTGTTAGCACACTCTTTATGGTAAGGAAGCCAGGCGCTTTACAATATCCTCAGTTAGTAACTTTTATTATCAAAAATATCTTTGTGTCTTTCCCCCACAGACTATTTGTCTAGACCTCAAAGGACAAAGTTGTACAGCAGGATCAAAGAGGAGAAAGTTACTGTTTAGGTTTTTCATGTGTTTTGTTTCCTAGTCTTTTTAGGTTGGAGTAGGAAATAAATTCCGACCTTCCTTGTGGTCAACTCACATAATTATTGCTCATTTGTGTGGAGGAATGGGACAGGACTGGAATATCCCAGTCAAGGCTAAAAGATTATGAAAAAGGTTTAACAAGGATGCATAATAGGAGTATATGCAGAAGAACAACTGCTGACTGCAAAGCACAGTTGATGGAGTGGATACAAGACAAAATGCTTAGGAAAACTGAAACCAGCTCATGAGAAAACTGTTCTATCATTCTCCATGTCACAGCTGTTCCATAACCTGACTAATCTGCCTGCCCATAACAGTGAATTAATCATACTTCGACTTTTTGCCAGCAATGTGCGTTGCATATAGGTATAAATTGGAGCAAAAAAAGAAACTTTATCCCCAACCTAACCTCCCTGTGCGTGCTATTCAGAGAGCCAGAGTAGTTCTTCCATTTCTCCTGTTGCATATTCATATCATGAAAAACATGTGAACATTTATGTATGCTGTAGCAATGTAGTGCCCTCATCTGATTACTTCTCACCACCTGACCATCAGAAATATCCTTGTCTGCAGGCTGAGGATGTGGTACCCTGCTGAGATTAATCCACCCAAAAAGGGGCCAAGGAAGAGGCATATGGGATGGTCCTTACATACTATCCATTATTCACTGCTGACTCAAACAAAGCTCCTCCTTTCAGTGCTGTGAGAGTGAATTACAGGATTCTTCATACAACACAAGGTAAAGGTGAAGAGAAGTGAAGTGAAAGAATACTTGTTTTATCCAGTGTGCTGGTTTTGGCTGGGCTAGAGTTAATTTTCTTCACAGTGGCTGCTATGGAGCTACGTTTTGGCACTGTGCTGAAAACAGTGTTGATGATATTAGGAAATTCCAGCATTTCCAAAGTATTTTACTAACTAAAAGCCCCTACAACCTTTCTCCCTTCAGCAATACTCGTTTAACGTCTCCTGAGCCTTGACTACAGCACCCCACAGTGGTTGGCTGCAATGGAACCAGGTGGCAAGCCGAAGCTGCAATCTCTTGCCCACTTGTTGCTTCTTGCATCTACACCGTGCCCCCAAGGAGACAGCAAACTTTCCTGGTTATGTTTTATTTCTGTTAAAACATGACAGCCGTGCACCCTGTCCCCTCACAATATGGGGAAGTGTAGGTACCTTGCTTCTGCTCTGGTTGTGCTGAGGGCCTGGAGGCCAGAGTGAAACAAGAACTTCAAGGCACAGTGCACCTTCTGCCTGAAAAACAGCTTCACAAGTGGATCATGCAGCTAGCCCAATACTAACAAGTGTCGACTCACCACCTTGTAACACTGAACATATGTATATAAATAAGTCATTAAAAGGGGCTATCTAAACAATGACATCATATTAACTACATCCTGCTCCCACTGATTTGATGAAGATTATAAATTAATCATCACTGCACGGTATTATTACATTTAACGTGCTACCCAAATGGCCAGTTATTACTGAATATGTGTTTATTTTGTTTAACTGGACATGTATACCTGTTTCTCCTATCAAGATATTCAACTGGTGAGTAATTAAAATTAACAACCAGTTATCAGAATTATTTTGGGGACACCACAAATAGACCTTTGTAATGGTTTTAATGAAAGCAACAGCTGCTTTTATAGGTCCTTCTGGCTCCACGTCACACAGAGATTACTGCAACACAGCTAGAATCAAGTGTGATGCCATATCCCAGTCAAGCCCCCAAAATGTAAAATGTTACAACTGACTAAAAAGAAAGTGACTCTAAATAATCACCTAGTAAATAACTGTGAAGTCCCAGTGCAACCTTTACTACAATATTCCAGATCTGGCACATTGGACTTCAAATAGTAATAATTTTAGAAAAACAAAAGCACTTTATTACTTCTTGTAGATGTGGGCATTTTTCCTCTTCCCTATGGCTTTGAGTCAACTTAAGTCACTTAAAAAAAATACTTCCTTGCATTATGCATTCTATTAAAATAAATAACAGCTAATTAAGTGACAGGCAAGACATAGTACTAAATTCCTAGTGTGAATGAATATCCCATATGGCATCAGGCTTTTTGCCACACTCGAGTAAAGCTAGATGTGAGAGAAAGCTTTTGCACACCGCAGCTGTGGCACCCTGCAAGGGAAGTTCGTGCAGATCAAGAATGTCAAGTGGCAGCCCAGTGGCAGAAGGTGGCCCACAACCTCACTGCACCCAACCTCAACCAGGCCAGCTACATGGCTGCTTGGTGCTGTTTGGAGAGGGGTAAGAAAGGGAAACAGTGTGCAGATGGAGCCTGGAAAGTTTCTGAAACTCAAGTGCATAAACGTGGCTGTATCTGGTCTGCCCAAAATACCTCCTTGGGAATACAGTGGCTCCTATACAAAAGCTGGCTATCCCTGCTGTACATAGGCAGTGATGGGTCAGCCAAAAAGCAGTGGGATTTGTGGCAGCATACCAAAAGTTTTCCACACTCTACAGGACCAATCGTAATGTGCTGTATTACTGCCTTGCAGCCAATGCAAAGGGGTTTGGGTGTAGAAAATTCCAGCCTAAATTTGGGGATGTGGGAATTCACCCACCATTACTTAGCTGTCTGCAGGAATACTCTGCAAAAAATAACAATCTTCAAACTTTGTTAAAAATGTGTCAGGGCTTACTACAGGAAAAAGTCTATGCACCATTAGCAGGCCCAACCCAACATGCATTTCTGCACTTCATGAAAGCCAGTTAAGTAGATGACTATCAGACTGAGGCAGCAGTCTGCTGGCAGAAGGGAGCAGATTACCCCTTTATATGGTGTTTGCCGAGCCAAACCAAATCCTCCAGGGAACAGGGATTGGGACTAGGGTCGATGGGTTAGGTAAAATGCTTATTTTAACCAAATATAAGCTAGTGTGCTAACACAAACCACCTAAATTTCCCTACAAGGGTGGGAAAAACACATATGTTATGCATTTTCAAGTTCCACACTGTAATAATCATTTATCTTCCCGATTTATGTGCATGTATAAATTTGTATGCAGATTTAACGTATCTAATATTTGAGGATGAAGATAGGAAGGCAGGAATTTTAAGAAAGAAATACATTATGGCTTAGGTATATAAAACACAAGGTCAGAAGAGCATACAAGAGCTGAGATGGCAAGAAGCCAGAAGTTAGGACACAGAAGAGTAGTGACAACCAGAATTTGAACAAGAAGGTACAATAACCAAAGAAAATCACACACCCAGAGACAGAGCTGGGCACGCAAAAGGAGAGAAAGGGAAGTAGATTTACATAGCAAAATCCTGAAGCATAACCAAGAAACACACTTTAAAATGCAAAACACCTGGCAGGGTTCTTTTGCACACTCAAAGAAAGGGATACCACTCATGACCGCCCCCTCACCCTCTGCCAGCCTAGCTGCAGATACTGCCAGCTTGCAGCTGCAGCTCTGATGGCCTTCAGGAAGCTTGGAAGGGGCTGCAAGGATCCAGTGTTCAGCTGCACCTGAAGATGCAACTATTGTTCTGAGGCTTCCGTTATGACTGGGCTCTCTAGAGTCCAAATTATTAATGAGTAATGGGGAAGACCCACAATATTGATTAATAAAAGAGGCAAAGGGTCCATAATGTCTTCTTTCACATGATGACAGAATTATAACGGGCAGCAGATCCTTAATTGAGTGGCTTCTTTTTTCTTCTGTTTTTGTCTTAGCAGAAGTATTATGAAGAAATCCAAAGCAATGTTTAATTTAAGGGTTCTTGTAGACACTGAAAAGCTTTGGTAGAGAAATTTTTCAGCTTTCTGCAGCATTCTGTAAGAGCTCTGAGGTTCTCATGAAAGCTATGATAGACATTGCTACGGGTTTTTTGTAAACTGGGTTTTTATCTGTGCACCTGGGATCTGTTTTTCAGAGTTGTTATGGTACACAGTGAAATCATATTTTGAAGTAGGTGTTGTGAGTTTTGGCCAATAGGACAGGGGGTGGCTGGTCGAAGAACCATTAACCTTCTGTCATCTTTGGGAACCAAGTTATATAAATCAAATTATAATTAATTAAATAACTACTTTCTTCCTGAACTTGGATTGTGTTGTTACTCACCGTTCTCGGTACGTCACAGTGACAGGTTCTCACCTGACAAAAGAGCCAAATTAATGACACTGAAAATGTCAAAGCAACATATCAACAGCCCTAACCATGGCAAGCAAGACTGGTACTTTTTAATTTATTTTGGAGCAGGTGCATGTGATGAAGCTCTGGACCCTAACTTGGCTATTAATTTCTGTGATGTGGTCTTGCAGTTTCTGCTGGAATTTCATCATCCCTTTTTTATGGATCTATATGATATTCTTTTTTTGTCTCTGCTTGCCAATGCCCAGCACCTCTACTGTTTATAACTTCCAGCCCCACTCTCTGTCCCAAGAGGCTGAAAATGTCACAGTCTGATGCTGTGTCAACTTACAGGACTTGTTTATTGCACGCACACGCACGGAGCAGAAATGTCAACAAGAAATACACACCCACCATACAGTTGAAACCCACCATGAAGCAGAAGTGCACCACACATAAATTATGGTCTATTATTTTTCTGTTTAGAGAGTATGCTTCACATTTATTTAAAATCATGAAAGACATGTATCTGCATTGCAAGGGAAGCCCTATAATCTGCCCACTGGGCCAATCCTGTCTGAGTTTCTTTTCAGCAAAGGCAGCAGGCAGAAATCCTTCATCTCACTTGATCAGTCCTGCTGAAATCAGTGAGACAATCAGCATGGGCAAGAGCTGGCCAGGGTTGGCCCCACTGTGGCTTGTCCAAGATGGTCCCACATAAGGCGTGATAGCTTGCTCTCTAATGTGTTTCACGAGATAAAGATAATTAGAACTCACAGCTGAGGTTTTTCAGTATTCTTTGTGAGCTTCAGTGCTTATTTACACCAGTGAAAACCAGATTAATGCCAGTTTATAAACCTGAAAATACTTAACTCCTACAGATTAGAGAACTGCAGTATGCTGAAAAAGGTCAAAGTGATAATCCTCTGTAGAAAAGAAGAATGCAAACAAATATCAACTAATCAAGGAACACATGCTGTTTTTCAGAATGCTAATATAAAGATTAATAGCTCTTCTTTGACATCCAAGAGCTTTTGGAAACTCTTCATGTTAAAACACTTTGTAAATCACTTTCAGAGAAAGAACATTCAGGGAGCTCTATTTAATCAAATTAACTACTAGAGAGCCTTGATAACCTTTAATAAAACTGCATGTACTTAGAATTCTCATCTCTGTTCCTAGGATGTGTAATTGTTTATGTTGCTTTACACCATTTTGCATTGCTGTGGAGCCTTGAGAGGGAATTAGATATTAACGAAAAGACCGTTCATTCCCCTTGTGTATGCTCATCTTGGACCCAGTCCTGGTCACAGTGAAGTCAAACTATTCCCAATGACTCCCTGGCAAAAATCCCAGAGACTGCACTAGGAGTAAGAACAGACACATAAGGCCTGATCCAAACCTCCCTGAAGATGATGTAAGACTTTCTAACAGGCTTTGTAACAGGCCACATCCACAAAACTTGTTTAGAAGCACTGTTTCCAACAAGGTGCAAGGAGGCACAGGGCAGATTTTGGTCCTGTCTGGTCCTGTCTCAGGGAATCATGAATGATATTTGTGTCTAAGACCAAACATACAGATAGCAACCACAAGGCAGAGCACTATGGAAGTGAGCTAAACCCAGATGAGGCACAGGGTAAAACCCAGAGCCCACAAGGGGAGGGGTGCCTTTTCTCCTCTCTGTTCTGCTACTCTGGGCATGCTCCAGGGTCAGGAGCAATGCAAACAGACATAGGAGCCTGTCCAAACTGTGTCGTGGTCCCTAGCCTCTCTAGCATCATTTGCTGGAAGACACAACATCCTCAAGGTCTGTGCAAGAGCTAGCCAGAGAAATCTCAGAAAAGGACCTGCTGGCTCACTGCAGTCCCCGCTGCTGGCATCTCATATCCAACTCAGTATCTCCCACACACTTCCTCTATGTCTTGTCACTTCAGGATTCATTCTATAAATGGCACCAAAATTTGAACTGACATAATATTTGAGAATACAGATAACAAAAAGGATGTAAATTGCTGAATCCATTTGTTTTTAAGAATCACAGAGCTGTGGAGTCCTGAGCTTCCTTAAATTTTGCCACTGACTAGTTGTAAAGTGTGACTAGGCCTTTACCCTCCCCATGGCTCTATTTTTCCAACTGTAAAATAGACATGTTATTACTGAGCATACTGGGAAATTTTCAAGATGTCTTGCATGTTGTTTCAAGTACGCAAAGCTCTACTCACAAACCCTAGGTTTCATTCTTTTGACCTAGATATGGACTGGGATTCTGAAGTCCTGGGACATGTTCATCTCTAGAGTTCTGCTTTGGCCAGGACCAAAACTCAGGACACTGAATTAAAGTTCTGGGTTGTTGGCGTCCTGCAAGGGTACACAGAAAAACACGAACAGAAGCTCAGAAGGGGGAAGGTGACAACAATATTTTACCCCATCTGCATTTCCCGCAACTGACATTAAAATATGCAGTGATGTATTCTTTACAAGTAGACACATAATCATTTTGGGGTCTGATGTTCCTCCCACTGAAATACAAGAGAGAAATTATATATCATACACAGTGAAGATTTTGACATTTGATTCCTCCCACATATTTGAATGGGAGGAAGGCATTAAATGCCAAAACCAAAAATGAGCATGCAGGACCTATCCTTCAAAACTATAATTCATTCCAAGGCACAGCTCTCACTTTACTCTTACACTGACCTGCATCCCACACAATACAAACCCAGCAGTTGTTTTTCAATTAACAAGGCAATTTTTGCTATTTCTAATGGAGCATAGAAGGGTTATGTTCTAGCTTATCTTCTACAAGTGTATGTAGGTTAAAAAGAGAAATCCACTATTTCAATTTCCTTCCAACACTAATAATTTGTTGAACTTTTTTTATAAGTAGAATTTCTCTTTTCAGTTTCCTCTCACAGACAAACTGAAATCATGTAGATGTACAGATTGAGAAGAACATTACATATGAGCAGCTATTAACATGAGCCTCTACCATATCTCCAAATGCATGGGCACAAAATTGTGCATGTAAGAGATAGTATATAATTTATGCCCTGTGTCTGTATTATGTAGGTAGAAATGTTCTTGTTTGCACTTTATAAATTCCCATCACCACCCTTTAAAACATGCACCTTTCTTCATTGCAGTACATTCTCAGAGTTCACCTTGTCTACTGCATGCACACAGTTTAGCATTAGCTTATATGAGCATTACCTTCACCACCAAAATAGGCTGATTTTTGGCTAACATCTCAATTTGAAACTACACTGATCAGTTTTAAGATGTTATTTTTGTTTTTTTAGGGAGAAAAAGTCAGAAAGCATACCAGTAGGCTCCATGCCAAAATTTCATCTTCTCCTTCTCTCAATTTATTGGTGCAGAAGTCTGACATTATCTGCTGTGATCTGCAGCTACTGAATGCTTCTGTGACATAAAGAGAAAATTACCCCAGAGCAATGGATCAGGTCCCAAGATTTCTCAGCATCATAAGAGTAGGGTCTTCCCATCTTAAGCTAAAAACTGCCATGGCCCCTTTGCCATATACAGAAAAGTGAAAAGTGAAACAAAAATAATGCACCAGCAATATGCTTCCATAATGAACTTGTGCATCTGCTGAGACAGGCAAAAGCACCCTGGAGAGTAAGGACATGAACAGGAGCAAGGAACTAATGACTTTGTCAAGTTCAACTCCTCTCTCCTGTGTGATATTTCCATTTTCTCCTCCAGGTTTGAAATCATGTAGTGGAGGTAGAAAAAAATATACATGTCAGATAACCCTTCCATTCTACTTTCATTGCATCAGCTCTCAAAAGCTACTCAAACCTGACATGTATAGATTTAATCAAGAGATCTCCAGGACCTGCAGAAAGTGACAATAACCATGTAGCAGAGGACACCTATTGACAGAGCTGGGTCAGCTCTGAGCTGACACACATGGTCATATGTAACTGCTGTGACACTGCTAGAGTTTAACACTGTCTTGCCAAACAAACCTGAGTACATATTAATTCTTGAAAAACTCTCAAAACACACCATTATTGCAAATTTTGAGTTTACAAATTGAGCATAACTGAATGCACCTGTTCCAACAGTAGTACCTTTATCACTGAAAGAATCTTATGAAAGAAACAGTTTTGGTGCACCATTGACACCCACTGTCCTTGCTAAAACGTGAGCAGAATCTGACTGAAAAGTCCGCTGACTGGCACAATGTAATGTCATAATTTGATTTAATACAGGGGAATGAAGGAGTTTTGAGTCCCACTGACCTGCAGAGGAACTGTTCAGTACTTCAAAAAACCACTTCAAACTGACACTGTGACCTATTTATCAATTAATATGATAAACCTAAGATAACTGAATTTTAGAAATTTTAACTACAAATTTTAAAATTTATAGGTAAAATTTCTAAAAATAGCCTGTGGTAGCTCAACTGTAATATATATTCCTGTCCTGTAGAATTTTTATTGGGATGGCATATTGTTGAATTCCTTGTCTCACCTAAAATGCTGAGTTAAGGCAAACAGTGCAATTTTCTGAAAAGTACCAAAAAATGTTTTTGCTTGGACTGTTTGTCTTGCAAGTTAGAGTTCTGTTAGAGATCCTTCCCCATGTTCTCCAAGGAGACTTCAAAATCCAACAAGGTTCTTAAGTACAGATGTTTACAAAGGGATCACCACACCAGTATATGTATTTATACAAGCACATTTTGGCATTTGGCTTTCTCTGCCTGTTCCACATCAGAAGTTGGTGAATTTCTCCACCATAGGGATAGAACATCTCTCATGAGTAAACTGAACCACACTGAAGTGGTTTGGGACAGAAGAAATTAAATGAGCAAGCACTGCGCCAAACATGTTCTTTTAGGCCAGATCATACCCATTTCTGGAGCGCCACTCTCTGAGAAGAGAAAGCTGTGGATTTGGACCATTGCAAAATTTGGAAAAATCTCTCAGAACATGAGTTGAGTTCTGTAACCACAACCAACATCCTTTAAGCTTGTTTTCAGGAGCAACTGTCGTTGCAAAACCAAAATGTCCCACTAAGAGAAAATGTGTTCTCATCTGAAATCATCATTAGATTTCCAGCACATGCAACATGCATGGACATGCAACAATAAGATGCAGCTATAGAAAGTCATGCCTATCAGTTAGTGTAAGAGTAACCATTCTGAACACGCACATATACAGACCAGTTCTCAGAGGAAGTGAAATTTGTCATTATTAATTCTGTCCTTTCTCTTTCAACTGTCTGGACCTAAGAAAAGCTCAAACTACTACTAATCTGACCACATGTATGCACACTAAATCACAAATTACTTTTTTAATTTCAACCTCCCCTCTTTTCTTGCCAGACTTACACACAGAACAAAACTTTATAAGCTGATTCAGAGCAAACAGGTATAGCTGGGGAAACAAACAGGGAAAGATTAAATAATAATTTAAAAAAAAATGAAGGACCATAAAGCTGTCCAGGAAATAAAAAAAAGACATGCAGCAAATCTGTGACATTGCTGGAAATGTACACAGGCTAAAGGGCTGCAAACCAGAAACAGACTGAAACATGACACAGTGCTAACATCCAACTCCACTTGTATGGTGCTGGTAATGAAAGCACAAAGCACTCAGGGTATTCCCATTTTTGCTCTTTCTTGATGAAAGCTGGTATAGGCAGTCTGCCTTCCACCGGGAGATACTTGTCATGGAGACATGAAGGCTTCTTCTTCCAAGAACATCTTTGGTTCCCCCCTTCCCCAATCACTTTCCCATATCTCAGGTAAATAACTGCTGGTAGCAGAAGCAAAACATTCAATATACAGATGTGTTAAAATAAAATTCTCCTATAAACTGTATTCTATAAACGCACAAGAGTATTCTCTGTCAGATTGAAACTGTCCTTCTGGCCACCAAAAGACACACAAATTCAAAGAATAGATTAAAATTTCCACTGATATTAATCACGTATACAAGACATGAGAGAAGACATGCTCAAGAGATGTGCAAGCACAACTCATGCATCTCAGATACCCTGTGAGGGGAACACATACGGTTCTGTCAGGCACTGAGTCCCTAATGAGCAGCAGCATTTCAAGAATAAATTTTATTGTGCTTGCTCTGTAAGATATTTAGGTCACTCCATAAAGTTAAATAGCAATAATGAGTACTGATTATTTTTACCGGCTGACCTAATCTAGGCATGTATTTATGTTTTGCTGCATAAATAACTGGTGTTTACAGTTTTCATCTATGATGTTTACAATGTTTATAAGATCTTCTCAGGAGGTAGGAATAAAATGTTAACCAAGTAAATCTCCTCTCTGTTAGGAAGAAATCAGCAGTACTCTACCTGCTTTTTAATCATGAGTTACAAAGTTAGATCACAGGCTAAAATGCAAGTTACTATGAAGCTTGTTGAAGTTTAATTGCTTCCTTAGGGATTTCTCTGGCATGAGGAAGTCCCCAAGTGGAATGGGGCTGATCTCCTGCTATCACTGCAAAGGAGTCAGTAATGGCGTGAGCAGGGTCAGCAAGCTGCGACATTTGGCCAAATCCCAACTGCTGTGTCTCCTGCCCTTGATCAAGAACCTAGCTGTTCCAGAGCATGGGTGACTGGTCACTTACAGCCAGCCTTGTGAGATCTCATCCATTTCACAGAGTTGCCCTGTAGTCAGTTCAAAGGGCTTATTCCCTTTACAACCCTTTAGCTCTTAGCTGTTATCCTTTCTGGGAGGAGAGAGGGGATGGAGGAAAACATTGGTCAACACTCTTGGTCAGCATTGGTCAACCATCCCTGCAGTAAGGGTCATCTTACTTAGGTAAAACACGTGGTTGATTCTGGTGCAAAACCTCCGCACTATTACAAGCACTAATAGATTAAACCCCATCACTCCAAGCAGTTGCTTGGAAGTTGCCATTATTTTCAGCTCAGCTCAACACCTGCCATGAAGTGGTTATCCACTTACCACAGTGGAGCATTATAGCCTTGTAATTTATTTTGATAGGGAGCAAGTGACAAGCCAAAACAGATTTTATCAAATTAATGAAATTACAACGTGTAATAATAGCATTTATCTTGCTGTTAGTGATTACAAGCACATTTGGTAACTATGCACTAGAAGACCTCTCAGTGGGATGCTGACAATGCTGAAAGAAAAACTGCTGTCCTTGCAAATGCAAACATAGGCATAGGCGCTACAAGAACCAGTAAAAATGTCACACCCAGATACAGATCATGAAGTTGTCAAACTCTTCTGCATTGACAAGCTAGGGCAGGTGATAAATCCTTCAGATCCCCTCCCTCTCTTAAACTACTCATTGGAAACAGTTCAGAAAAGAAACAGTTGCAAGCTCTCACTGTGAAAAAACCCATGGATTTACATGCTTCTATTCCCCCTTTACTCTTCCAATCTCTTCTTCTACAGCCTGTACTCAGACCCTCCCCTAGAAATGCAAAATATATCACAGAGGGCCAACCTATTCTTTCCTTGGCATCTCACCGTTGCTCAGATGCCTTCTTGGTAAGATCTAAAGGGATCTAAAGATCCCTTCCTCAGAATGGATTTTACATAAGATGCCAGAGGGGACAGTGACCTCTAATTTACAAACTTATCAGCCTGCTGCTGGTGAGGCAACTGAGGGTAAATCAGGTTTTGTAGCATTTCAATCTCTAGAACCTCTTTGATCTGGTATTACAAATCTATCTAAATATTTTCATTTTCCAACCCAAAACATGTCTCTGTCTGCAGTAAATAGAGGAAAACACTTGCTCAGAAGACACTGTGATGGTGATAGTACATAGCATTTGGTATCTACGGTTATAATATTGAATGATTTCCATTTTACAGATGGAAACATATCTGGCCCAGCTGAGACATAGGCATTCAGAGTTTCTAAGAGCAGAACTACAGATAAATTCTCTTCTCTTACTCCCATACTAGTGTCCTATCCACTAAACTGCACTACTCATTCTCAATTTGTGCTGAAAATACTACCAATATTTTTCATTTCAGTCTCTAGCTGACCTATCTCAGTGAGGCTTCAGCCTAGAACACTATCTCTGGGCCTCACAAGTATTTTAAACACTTCATTGTTGTTAATGGATTCCACTTTGTATCTGCCACATATGGGTTCAAACCTGCTGGAATAGGTTAAGGAGGACCTCAGTCCTTGCAAGTAGAATCTGTAAGTTATGCATCATTAGCCACAGCATAACCTTCCATAGATTTTTTTCTGCACAAGGGACACTTCCATACCAAAGATGATTCACTTATATGAAATTCCACCATTTGAATGTCTCACATGCATGACCATGAGCCATAAGAAAGAACTAGGGTTTCTAAAATGGGTCAGAAGACTTTCGTTATTTACGAGTTTAAATTCTTGTCTTCACAATTTATTCTGCAACAAGAACAGAAGGACTGCCAGTAAGAATTTGTAAAAATAAATAAATCCAAACAAAAACACATGATGGTCTACAAGCAACAATGATTTTCAAGTTTTTTTTCCAAAAATAAACATGAAGTGTATCACATACTATTTAAAAAAAAAATCTCTTAAAATTTCATTTGTACAAACATAATTTCAATCAAACCTTAAATGGTTTTAATCCTCAACTAGAACTCTCAAAAGCTGTTATTGGCAATATTTGTGTGCCAATTCCTCTCAGCAAGTCACGGCCCCTGAGAGATGCACTGAGTTTACATCTACTGTTAACTTGGAAAGGTAGGGAGAGGTGGCCCTTGCCTGCTCTTCTTTCTTCTTTATACAGGGCCAAAAGTCACTTGACAATGCAGACTGGAAGAGTACTGTTTCCAGTTTACGTGATCTACCAGAGGTGAAGATTAGACTATACTCTCTAGATTTTCTTTCTCCAAAAATGTTCTCAAATACTTTTCTATGACGGCAGTGTTTCTACTTTGTGCTGACACAAATTGATTTTAAAAAAGCAAATTAAATTTATTGGTATCAATAAACTGGCTCAAAAGTAGTACCTAAGCATTATTAAAATGTCCAGTGGTTTTTAAGACAACCTAGACTGGAAATTGAGAGAAGAACAGCAAGAAGGTGCAGAAATTTGAAAGATGCAAATTAATAGACTTTTTGAGGCTATTTTTAACATCAAATTAACATTATATTTTCTCTTTTTTGTTTTAATTTTGTAGTCATCTGAGATCCATCTAGCCAATACCAAAATTTTAAGCATGCAGCCAAAAAGATTGTGAAGCTGAAATGGAAACTGCTTTTGCTGCTAAGACAGCTACTTCAAAGAGTCTGATATTAGAAAGAATGACTCTAGAGCACCTAATGTCCTAGCTCTTAGTGCTCAACATGAATTCTACTTACCTCTTAACTGCAGTGTGCCTGGTGACTGAACAGTTTTCCCAGTGATCAGTCAGCCAAAGCATTAAAGTGTCATAAGCAATATGGCCATAATCAGTCCCTGTTTCAGTGGTTTTTTCTGATGTCAGAATAATTTAGATGTCCGGATATCTGAAGCAGCTGTGACAGTGAATACATGAGCAGAGAAAATCGCAGCTGCTTTGCAATTCAGGAACACTGTTCTGGGTTTTCTTAAACATCTGGTAAATCAGATGTTCCTTTAAGGCCAACAGTGATAGGTATCAATAAACTTTTATCTTGCCTTTTTGCTGGAGAAGATAAGATTCACACGGGTTCTGAGAGCCCAATGCTGTCCCTAATCAAGCCTCACTGCATGGAAAACGCCTACTTCTATGTCAAGGGAACACTTGCCAACAATATTACTGCTCAATTAAAGACTGTGTTGTATCAGTGTAATTATTTCAGTGTAGATGGCTCTTACCTTAAAAGGTACCCCATTAAAACTTTTAACATGAATCCAGATGCATTGGTAAGCTTATTCCATCAACAACAGTATTAACTGCAGTGACTTTAGTGACAAAAACACACTTGTACCATTAAAACTGCACCTGTACCAAGGTGGGAAGGACCGCTTTAGATGAACAAATCAGAGCAGGACAGTTAGAGAATTTTAATGACAGAAAGCTCCCCTGGGTTTACTAATGATCCCTTCCTGCATGGCTCTGACCCAAAATCACTGGCCCGTTTGACCAGGGATTAATGGCCTCTCTTCACTGACCACCTTGCAAAGTAACCACATCCATTGATGTAAGCGGGAAATATTACCAGCTCTAGAAGAAAGTTTCTCATTAATTCACAAAGGTTGTGGGTCAGGCTGCCACATCATCCTTTCAACCAGGCTAAAGGAGTCTCAGGTGAGCAAGTTTCATTGTGAAGAGCTGTCTCTACACCATTAGGGCCAACTGGAAGAATAATACAGTATGTTCTAAAAATGTGCATGATAAACACAGTATAAAACCAATGAAAAAGTAATATTAAACAAATAAGACCTAATAACTGATGTAAATGAAGCCTGAGACTTTCTATGTAATGACAGGGCGCTCCAAATAAAGAGTGCTGGGTTCATGCCCTTCTAAATCATTACAGTTTCCACAGAAAATATCAGCCTCCTTGAGGTTCTTAGGTTAGGGAGATTTATAGTGATAACAATAGCAGTAGTTTATTTGAGACAGTTAATCAAAATTCTAGCACTTATAAGCCCTCTGTGAACACTACAGATTTAAGAAGTTGAACACTAAATATTCAAAAGTAAGCTTTCAATCTACACAAGTACAGTAAATTTCAGTTATGTGTTTCATTATACTGGTGCCTTATTGCTTTTAAGGGGTTTACAACTTGGCTGTAATTATCCACTGTGGGGTAAAATTTGGCATAAAAAGAACTCTTTTCCATTTCCATTTCCAAAGAAAGTTACTTGCTCTCTGCTGGCACTGCATTCCTTGCACGTGCAACATTCAGCAAGAGTTTTTGGGTGTGCAAAGTTGGTTAGGTCTCTGATTTTGTGGCTTTTAAAAATATGTCTTGCATACACCCAAACCATACTGTCCCTTTATTCACTCATCTTCCATTAATTTAGCCTTCAATTTTGTTTCATGGACATGGCAAAAATACATGTAATTTGTTTATGAACCAAGCGAAATTATATATATAATTACATCAACCATGAAGGCCTTATTTTCACCAGAAAAGTCAAATTTCCAGCAGGATAGCAGGAAAACATGGTGATGGCATTAAAATCCACCAGTGAAAAAATGTCATCACTTCTGCTTCCCCACACTGTGCCAAAGACTTCTTGTGTGTCCCCCTGAGAAAGACATACCTCAGCACTTCAACAGCAAAATGGAGCAACAGTAGTTTCCCACCTCAGGATCACTCTGAAAATTCACAGCTAAGCTCTTTGACAGTTTGCCAAAATCCCCAAATAAGGAAATAAATACACTTATGCTCAGGTTCTACACTCATAACACCTTTGAGTCAAGAGAGATGCCAGCGTCAGACGTTCTCATCCTTGTGCTCAGCAGCTCATTCCAGCACTGCATTTTGCAGCGCAGATCCACTGGTCTGTGATGCTTCCTTACAAACCAAATTGCTGAACTGACACCATCAGAATATGGCTCTCCATTCCTTGGGCCTTTTTTTCCAGGAAAAGTACATACTAAGTCTGCCATGTCTACAGGTACACCCAACCTGGACAGCAAGGGGAGAAAAAGCACAGCAGGCAGCCTGTTGAAAGAGATGGTTAAATCCTGAGTAAGGGGGCTACAGTTCACCAAAATTATCTCTTTTGCCATGGTATGGTGAAAGTGAAAATGCAACACATGCTGTTAAGAAAGCACTCTGCATTCACTGAGTAGTAAACATTGAATAAATTCCCTCTAAGACAGAAAGGCATTAAAAAAAAAAAAAAGGGGTGGTGGTGGGGGTGGTGGTGTACTTATATAAACAAATAAAGGCAAACTCTGGTGGGATTTCAATGCTTAGAGTTTTGGGGGAAGGCTCTTTTCCTGGATATAATGCAAAGAAATTATTATAACTTCTAGGCTTGCACGTGTGTTTGACGTGTTTGGAGGTATAAGCTCCAAATCTCCAAGGTAAGCTGGCATCTTTGTCCAGACGAGGAGTAGAAAAGAAATGCAAACACTGGTATTCAGGCATCATTTAGAAGACAGAGGGGAAGTAACTTTCAACATTCTACTCTAGATAATTCTATGCTATAACAAGTTTCCTGATCTCTCTCTTGCTCCATCTATTCACTTGTGCCTTAAGTTTTGCCTTATGTGCTGAGGGATATAGTCTATGTCTGTAGACATCTACTCTATCCTGAATACAAAAATGATTCCTTTTTCTGATTTAAAATTTGAATTCTCCAGATTTGGGTAGTTTCAGTATGAATCAGAATATTGTAGCACGTGTTTCTGTATTTAAAGTTGTCAGATACTTCACAGAGATATGCCACTTTAAAGTTGCATTAATTTCGTACAATCCAACACCTTGCAGCTATAATTGTTACCTTTGTGTAACAGACTCCAATCAAATCAGAGTAAGTGGCAACTCCAGAAAAACGGTAATTTGACTAAACTTCTCTGTCTAGGTTAAGTCCAGGCTCACCAGGTCTCTGAAGTAGGAAAGCATAAAGTGTAAATGGAATGAAACCCTAGGGGGTTAAAATACAAAACAAAAACTCTTTAGATTTTTGTTCCTTTATGCTCCATGGTGTTTAACCCCAGAGAACCAATAAATGCAGATGGAGCACAAAAAATATGAACTCATCTTAATGTTGCATTTTTTTATAATTTCCACTAATCCAAACGTTTGCTTCACAAGTCACGTGTAAGAAAGTTTGCATGGTTTATATTCCCAGGATCCCATTGTAGTAAAACTCAAAAACAGTTCACTGAAGTATTAGTAAAACTGAAAGGTAAAAAAAATCCAGATTCTCAGCTGATAATAAATCATTTCATGTCAAGCAAAAAAAAAAAAATTCTGACCTCTGCTTTCCAGCATTACTCATTAAAACAAGAACCACAGAAATAAATATGGTAAATAGAGTATTAATAGAAGTATAATTTTTTTTCTATCTAAATGCAGATGGCACAATGAAACTAGCACATCAGATTACTAAGTCTACCTCTGTACAGGAGAAAACTTCTGCATTGGACCCTTATTACAGATTGCTCTCCCTACCTTTCCCTTGCAACAGAATTTTGTAACCTAAGCCAGCCTATTTGTCAGGGAGGTTTATTTGGTGTATGCTTCTTTTGTATAATTATTTAGTTATTACTCCTATAATGCATGGCATTATCTGTAATAAGGCTGCACTACAGTGGTGAACCTCCAAAGTAGCTTACTTTTCTTCTTATAATCCCCCACTCAACCTAACTCCCTTGTGAGATCTGAAAGGAATATTATTCCTTCTACAGACAGAAATTTAGAAAGAAAGAAGTCCAGCATTTCATAGAGAATTAGTAAGACAGCAAGAAGCTGAACTCAAGTTGTAAAACCCAGACAGTACCTCAGTACCATGAACAATACAACACATTTCAGTCCCAACACATTTCAATCTTCTGAGAATGTGTTTGCCCAAGATGCAAGGTTGTAAGTTGCAGTGGAGGAGATACAGAGAAAACAAACCAACCAAATAAATTTTAAAAAAAAATCTCTTTTGGTCACCTCTTTAAGCAAGTGTTAACAAACAGAACCACAAACAAGTCTTTCAAAGCCGCTTTGTTAGAACTGAACCTGCTGGAACACAGCACGTATTCAGGTCCTTTGCTTTGACTTGTTCTTACTGCATGAACAGAAAGAAAAAAATAATGAAAGCTTCTACATGGCATTTGCATTTTGGCATGTAGGAATTCTCCTAAAATAAAAATCCAGACAGACATCTAGAGATGGAATATGCCAACAAAACAGCACAAGTGAATGAGAGATCTTCTTATTACAATCACCCTCATGTTTTCAGTAATTTAGTTTTCAACTTCCTTGATACTTTTCATGCAATCTTCTCACTACTTTTTCACTATTAGACTCCCATACTGCACAGAATCTGATTTTGTAGGCTAAAAAGGTAGAATGGAATCTTTAGGTTTTCAGCAAACACCAGTGAGAAAATGAATGAGACAGCTACTCCTATTAATGGCACAAATACCATTTTAGTAAGTAAGGTTAAGCTTTTAGGTCAAGATTAAAATTGCTTTTCAATTAGATTTTATTATTAACTTCATATTATTAACTTCAGTAGGTCTACACCTACATGTAGTAACAACAATAGATACCTGTGACTGCAAGATCAAGTTTATGGTAATCAAGAGTTTGTAGAAAACTGAAAAACTAACACAGATGAAGGTACCGTGTGGTTTTAAAGAAATCAGTGATAACTTCATCACAATTCCATGGATAGAGACTGTGTTTTGGAATACAAATTTTTGATTCTTACGTCACATCCCATGCTTTCAAAGAACAAACAGTTCTCAATAAATCCATAAACTGGCATGTTCCGTGACCTGGAGCGTCCATGGTTCTCAAGAACCTTGCTCCCATTGGAAAACTCTAAGTATCCTTAAAGATAAGTACTGCAAATTGAAGTAACTCCTGTTGGTAATCAAAAACATTTTTAAATCCCATTTCTTACAAACCCAGATCCAATTTAACTCCCACATTCAACTATGGAAGCTAAAATCCTTAGTAGTGACTTACAAAATTACCACCCCACACAAAAAGAAATGCAAAACAAAACAAAACTTTACCAAGCTCGTATTGCAGCAGTAAGGATATTTACACATGGAAGTAACACAAATATATAAGCATTTGCAAGATCTTGGGCAATATTATCCTTAGACCTGACTTTTATTTGCAAATTAAGTATGCAATTTAAAACCTATCAGTGACTAAATACAGAGGTGATGACATTAAAAAACCACTCAGTGAGACTTCCTGTGTATAACATAACAAAACACTTCTTTTCAAATCTAATTTTCAGTAATCTGAAAACTAATTTTTAGTGCTGTTGTGTTGTAATTCAATATAGTTTGCAGAGGTCACATCCACAGCAATGCATCCACAGCAATAGGGTAGCATCTCCAAAATGCAATAGCTCCATATAACCAAACCATCATATGTGTCCAAGAAGAAGAAGGCATTTGTTTTTACCCTTCCTCCTCCGTTGCACTGAGGAACAAGAGGCTAAATTTCTTCTCTTCAAGAGAGCGGTAGCTATGAAACATTTAGCCCCCTAAAAGACTGCCTCACACAAAACCACACTGAATTTCTTCCACAGCAGCTGTTCCTACATCTTGATACAGTGAGAGATTGCTCAGAAAGAGATACCACATCTTTGTGGAAATGTTAACATTAAAAGTTATATGAGCAGACGGGGACTAAGACTGGCTCTAACACACTAATACCTGCACTGTGCACCACATTACAGCATCCATAAGAAGCTGGATATATCACAACAAATAGGAAAAAGCACAAGGGCAAGCAACACAGCATTTGACCCTTTCTAGTGTCACTGGAAGTAATGGTGAGCACATTTGTAAAAAACAATTTGTCTAAACTAGGCAAGCTGAATAGATACACGTGAGTTTAGGCATTGGCCATAATTAAATAAAATCACCTCCCTACCACTTAACTTTGAATGAAAGGCACAGCATGAAGAGTTCCAGACAGAGATCATCTGAATTGGCTTTACATCTTCAGGTTATTTGTTTTAAGTTTATGGACAGTCCTTTAGGCAAGGAAAGAGAAGGGTCTTCCTAAACACAATGCCATGGGGAGACCACAGTGGTTCCTCTCTGAAATGACAAGCTCTGAGCTGGAGAGTCACAGCAAAAAAAGCGCAAAAGGAAAATGGACGTTTATTTTAAAGGGGGAATAGACATCTCTACCACGAGGCCCTCGTAGAGGGAAGAGTAAAACGAGACCAGGCTGTCACTCCTTTCGTAATTGCAAAGGTGCTGCCTCAAAGGGGAGAAAACTTTCATTGGCAACTTCCTCTGAAACACCCCAAAAAAGCAGCACACAAAAGCTCGTACTCCCCTTACATATAAATCGTCTGATAATGTCTAAAATTTATTAACAGCAACTTTAAACACCGCTGAAGAGAGACGGCTTTTCTAAACGCGGGTCAAAGACAAACGCTTTGGAAACTCAACAAGGAACAACCGCAGGGACATAGAGGAAAGCGCAGGGAGACGAGACGGAGTAACAAGTGTAGGGCCGGGTTTGCTTCGCCTGCAGATGTTTCCCAAGGGCATCGTGGCCGGCGGGCCGGGCCGGGCCGCGGCGGGGGGAGCCGCGGGCGGGAGGAGCCGCAGCGCTCCCGGAGGGGAGAAGCGCTCGGGCCACGGCCGGGCGAACGGGGCCGGGACGGCCGCGGGCGGCCCCGCGGGAGCCCCGGGAGGAGAGACGGGGTTCGCTCCCGGCCGCCTCGGGCTCCTACCGGGCTGCTCCCGTCCGGATCGGCCGGGGCGCGGCGCGACCGCGTCCCTCTGGGTGCATGATCCGCCATCGCTGCCCGGCCTGCGGCGAGCGGAGCCCGCCTGCCAGCGCTGCCCTCCGCCGCTTTCACACTGTGTGATACCGCACCGCTGAACAAGGAACTGCGCCGGCCAGGCCGGCCCGGCTCCCCGGGGAGCTGGGCACCATCGCTCCTGCTCTCGTCTCCCTCCTCTCCCTCTCCCCGCGGCGCAGGGTGAACAAACACGCCGCCGTCTACCTGTGCAACACCTCCGCAACACATTTTATTTACACGGAATCAGCTCGGGGCATTGTACATTATATACAGATATTTTCCCCCTCCAACAAGGCAGATCTTGTGCAAGATTAGTAGCATCCTCTGGAGCGTATCCGACAGTCCACGGGAAATGTCCCCCCCACTTAAAAGTATCAGCTGTCAGAGTCCAAGTCACTTTTCCCGTCCTCTTGTCTCTTCTCCGGTGACGTTTTAGACGCTTTATTCCACTTTTGTGCGTTTTCTGATTCCTCCGAAGACGATCGCTTTTGCCTCCTCCACTTCGCCCGGCGGTTTTTGAACCAAACCTGTTACGTTAAGAAATTAAATTATTACTGGGAAAAAAATAAAAATAAAACTGTGCAAACCCGCAGTGTGACCTCAGCCCTGCAGGAGCTCTGCCGGGGCCGGTGTGCGGCGGCCGCGCTCGGACGGAGGGAGGGAGGGGGGGAAGCAGCCGCTCGGGTGGGACCGGCCGGGCGCCTTCAGGAGGCACAGCCGCCTCCCGACAATCGCTCACAGCCCTATGACAAGCTCGGCCGGCTGCCCCAAGGAAGGGCACTTGGAAATATTAAAAACTTTCCCTCTGCCCCCGCAAAGCTGTCGTTCTCCCTCCGCTGGCCGAGCCGGGCTGGAGCCGCACAGCGATATATCCGGTTCGAGCGCGTTTGAGTGCGAGTGGGAGAGGGTTGAAGAAGGAAAAAGAAAGCTAAATACCTCCACTTTTTCCTCTCTTAAGTGCACCCTTCTGGCCAGCTGTTCCCTGGTGCCCACGTCTGGGTATTTCGTTTCCTGGAAGAGGTTTTCCAGCGCTTCAAGCTGCTCGTCAGTAAAGATAGTCCGGTGCCGTCTTTTTCGCCTGCAGTGCAGCTGGTTCAGTAACTGCAGCTCCGTCCGGGACAAAGTGCCCACGTTCATGTAGGGCAACATCTGATGGGGAACAGGGGACATCAGGACTGACCCAGTGCCCTCGTAACCTACGGACAGACAGACGAGTCGACGATAGGCTTTGCATGAGATCGCTGCTTCCCCCCACTCCCGTTCCGTCCCGTCCCGAAGAAGCCCCCTCACGCCTCCCACCCGCGCTCCTGCGGGCCGCCAGCTCCCCGCCACCCCCTCCGGCCCCGCGACGGCGGGAACAAAGGGAGCCCGTCCGCCCCGTCCCACGCGGGGCCGCCTTACCTGCAGGGGGGACGCAGGAGCACTGCTGGGCGCTCAGGGGCGGCACGGCCCCGCAGCACGAAGGGCCCACGGGGGACGCCGGCACATGCAGCTGCCCGTAGTAGTAGTTGTTGTAGCCGAGCCGAGATCCAGTGACGGCCGGCGGCAGCGCGGAGGCGGGAGCCACCGCCCGGGAGTAAAATCCGCCGTAGTCAGAGGCGCTGCCGTAGAGCGAGTCCCCGTGGAGGCTGGGGAAGACGACGGGCGCGGCGGCGCTCGGGGGCAGCAGCACCGAGTCCTTGCAGCGAGGTCTGGCCGCCAGGATATTGTCGATGCTGAACATGCTCACAGGCATGCCCCAAACCGTGCGGGGCAGGGCGGCGGGGACCGGCCGGG
>VZTI01004088.1:3461577-3508572 GCA_013397865.1 Struthidea cinerea
GGGGGGAGAGGCTGGAAGGACACGAAATCGAAACTTTTCGGATAAATTTTAAAAAGGGATCGGAGCAAAAAGAACAGAGCCTTTTCCGAGGGCAGCTTGCGGGCAGAGTGTGCGTGTGTGCCTGTGCGCGCGTGTGTGCGTGTGCGCAGGATCCACCCCTGGAACTTTCCCCCCTCAACTCTCGCCTGTTTACTGATCTCAACCCAGAGGGCTGCTCGGAGTATAATCCATCTGAACCTCTTCCCTTTTTTATACCCAGGCGACGTCATCCTGGATTTAGTTCCTGGTAATATGCAGATGACAAACAAAACCAGATTTGATTTTTTTTTTCTCCCCTTTTTTGGTGGGGAGGAGGTGGGGGTTACACAAAGGAGTGAAAGCAGCCCGAGTCTGTGTATTGAGAATTAATTAAATTAACGTAATCCTTTCCATTAGTAGGCTTTTTAGAAAGGCCCCAGATTTAGGCTTGATCTCTGCTGCACCGGCTAATTGCCCAGGTTAATCTTATTAATGCCATTGTGTAGAAGTGGTTAGCAGCTCCTAGTCTTGTCTATTATGCGCCTACTTTGGTCCTGTTAGTTCACATTAGTGGGTGCGATTTCCTCTGTCTAAAGCTCAGATTCATTATTTGTGCTTCGAACTGGTTAAGAAGCGCTTTTTAAAAAAAATAAACTGCCACATAACCATGCAACGCCCCCCCACTCCAACTGTTTCTGTAGCAGGGTTTGAATCTTGCGTCCCCGTCTCGGAGGACTGCCAGGGCATTGAGGAGTATGCGTTTCTCTGATTTAAGGTTTTTTCAGTGAAGCAACAACGTCTTCACTGAGTAACTGAACCATGTTTTTTTATTTTCCTAGGTCACCTGGCGGAACAAGGACGCGTGAATGTTGTAAACTTCTCTCTCTTTTTCTTTTTTTTTTTCTTTTTCCCTTTTTAAAACAGATTCAGACAGGTATCACTTTTTATTTTTAAAACCAGCCAAGAGATGCAAATGTTAAAGACCAGTGCCGTCTCAAATCCCCGGGTGTGGTAGGTATTCCGATTTGCTTCTGATCTATCCTGGTGCTTATTTCTTTTCTTTTTAATCTTTAATTATCTGCCTTAGAAAACAAAGTCCATAAAGTTGCAACGATACAGATAACTTTATATTTTGCATGGTCCGTGAATTTTTAAATGGAGACATTTTAAATCCCTAAAACTCTTCCTATTAACAGGTTTGGCTCTCCTGGTAGCTGGCTCTTGTGATTTGCAGAATACTTCGTCTGTCACGACTGTCCCTGGGAATCCACAGGAGGTGAACTGAATAAGATTAGACTATTTACCCCATCAACTCTCCATCAAAGAAGGTAGGAAATTGTACGCATGAAATGAAAACAAGCCATTAGAGTCCGTTTACGAGGAACACATTATTTTTCCTCACCAAAGAATATCCTCGTTAGCGCTTACTCGCACTTTATCCTTCCTTTCCTCGATATTCCAGGATTTAAAACAGCACCTGAGAATGATCTGAAACCTATTTCTAGCGAAAGACTCGTAAAAACGTTAAAGAAAAAGAATGCCACAACTAAATTCTTTCTTTGTTGATACATCGCAATGTGAATAATTACCAGCATCATTTTTTTCTTCAATTTGTCTGCGTATCAATTTCTGTACGCCTTTGACATTTAGAACTGAACTTCGTACAAGATTTTCAAATTTAATGAAAAGTGAAACTGTTTGACAGTGGGTTCGGCGGTTTTTTGTTAGATTTGGGATTTTTTTTTTTCTGTTGATATTTTGAGAGTTTTCTTTAATTTTTGTTTGTTTGTTTGTGGGTGGGCTTGGAGAGGGAGTTCGGGTTTGTTGGGGTTTTTTGGTCAGTAATTCCCTGAGTGCAGCCGGTCACGCTTCATGCAGAGCAACGCCCGCTTAATGCCGCCATCGGGATGCTCGTTCACGTCCTCAGCGGCTCTTCAGCAATGCGTTGCAGCATCCCTCCGGTGGTCCGTGCACTCCGGCGGGGAGCGGGGCTCCGGGCGAACCGGGCTCGGGGTCCCCGGGAGAGCCAGGCCTGAGGGGAGGCCGGCAGCGGAGGCACGGCCCGCTCTGGCTCCGGCCCGGAGTGGAACATCCCGCGGGTGCCCTGGGGGCGAGGGACGGGGTGGGCGGCGAGGGACGGGCACTGCGCAGCGGCGGGAGAAGGGCTGCGGGGACAGCGCTCAGCCCCGGGACTGCCGCCCCTCGGGGCGACAAACCGGGTGTCCCCCGCGGGGGCTCGCAGGTGGGGACACCCCCGCCGGGGTGTTTAGCATCACTCGCGTCAGAGCTTCATCTCCGCGCCTGTCCGGCTTCTCCCAGGTGAAAGCAGCACCGCGGGACGCGAGTGGGCACCGGAGGAGCCGCGGCGCTGGCGCAGCACACACAGCTCGGGCTGTGAGGGCTCGGCTTACCAAAGAGTTTTTTGCTCCCCTGACGGATGGTCCCCCACGCTGCAAAGCTTATCTTTATTCCTAATTTAGAAATTACATTTTCCAAATAATTTGTCCCCCAGTGGGGAAGGTTTCTTTTGTTTTGTTTTGTTTTGTTTTAATATGAGTCGCCTTGCCGTGAATCCCCCGGTTTTGATACCCGCTTCGCAAAACCCTCTCTCGGAGTTTCTCATTTCCCATACGCTCTTCGCTAACCTGGCAAACGGAAAATTGTGTTAAACAAACAATCAGTTGTCACACAATGTCGGGGTGAAATTGTAATAACAAATGAAACACAAGCAAATTGTGCTGCATAGTGTTGCTAAGCAATTGTTTGTTACGGGAGGGTGGTCACAGCATGGGTTGAAAGAGGGATCTAAAGAGGAGCATAGCACTGGGCAGAGCAAGCTGTTAGGTATGAAATACAGTAAACACGGCGCTGATTTTCAATATTATTACCCAAACACGATTTCATACCAAGTAATCACCGTACACAAGTCTATGAAAATGCGCTTGTTGAGAAATCGAACTCTTTTTTTATTTAATATATTAAGGAATAATTCCGGGGATGCAAAACGCACCCACCGCCTTCTCGGCGGAGTCTTCGACCGGCCTGGCGGCGGGAGAGGCACCGGGACTGCCGGCCGGGAGGGTGCCGGGACATCGCACCCCGGCCCGCCCGCCCGGCCGGGGCTTGCCTCGGGCCCAGGTCCCGGCTGCGGCTCCCGCCCCACGCGAGGGATAACGAGGGGGTGAACCAGGGGTTTGGGGGATGACCTGCGGCGAAACCCGCACGGAAACGGCGCTTCGCGGCACATCTCTCGCTTATAAATGCCATCACCCTGCAGCGTTCCCCACGTTTGTTTCAAATTGATTGCATCATTGCTTCACCAGGAAAAAAAGTATAAAAGTCATACAATGTGAAATTACGGTAATTTGTTCCCAGAATAAACTTATCTTGAACTGATTAGGAGAGTCAGTCATTTGAAAACGAGGCAGAAACGCGGCTGGATTTTTTTTCCCGAAAGATTCCCTCTAACAATATCAGCTTCTAAAGTTTTCATTCATATAAACTTTATTAATGAAGATCTTTTATTTCAATGTCAAGGGGATTTGAAATTTAGTGTAAATTATGAAGCATGCACGTCTTGCCAAGTCATGGGTCAAATGCATTTGTGAAAAACTGCTAAAAGAGCATATGGTTTTGAATTTTTCTACAATGACTAGTGTTTAAATAAATTGCTTGTACTGCTTAACTTCATGTATAATTTTGACAGAAATTGGCCTATAGCCGTTTGATATATAAACATTTCAGGCTTTTATGCGGTATAAAAAGACACTTGCTTTTTGGGATCAGCTAAAGCAGTCACCCTGTAATTCAGAAAACTGGCACCTAACGTTACATTCTTGCTGCATTTCAACTTTCAAGTGGCAGCATAAGGGGGGAAAAGAGAAGGGACATTTCAAAAGTAATTGGAATTAAAAACTGCGAATGAGGTGAGAATGTGCCACCAACTGTCTGATTGAAATGGATAAACCTTAGCACTAAAGAGAATTCTCTGTCTTGTTTTCTAAAAAACAACAGAGGAATCAGTGAAAACAGGCTTCTACGTAGCACAGACCTGACTGGCATGTCAAATTAATGCCTTAAAACAAAGTCTGTCTAAAGTACAAATAGGTGTGATGAAGAAAATCCAGATAGCCCTTCTGAATTCTGTCAGCTGTTTCTCTTCTACAGACTATCTTGGGCTGTAAAAATTGAAACAGACTTTTATACATGGAATATTGCATATAATGTATATAAATACACCACAACCCTTTGAAATGCCCCTTAGCTAGCTTCGAGTTCACTTGCATTTCACCAGATCTTAAGTCTTTTGCAGTTTTTGCTCCAGTAAACATTCGATTGACTTCAATCAGTGTTTTGTTTTGGTGGTGTGTTTTGGTTTTTTGTTTTGGGTTTTTTGGGGGGTGTGTGTGTGGGTTTGTGTGGTTTGGGTTGTTTGTTTTTTTTTCTTGTGAAGAGGAGACTAGAATGTGCTAAGGGCTTCAGGATACAGTCCATAAAAGTAGTGGAGTCACTCAGTTTTAAGTCTCCTTAAACTAAAATGATTTTGTACATGTATAAATCCACCGAGCTACTGAATAAATTCATTTATTACTAATATATCTGTCTCACATAAATAAACCTCCTAATGTTGATTAGATGGATAAGCCTAGCACAGCGCTAGACAGAACAGGACCTGGATAGTTGCCTGGTGCCAGACAGCTCAATATGTTTATTTCCTGTGTGCTTTAGTGGGGACTAAGCTGAAGTTGGAAAAAGGTTTAAATGAACTATATAATTTCAATCTGTTACTGTAGTAACGTTTGTATTTATTGTATATGTCAGTTAGTCATACACAGAGTTCTCAAGATACACTACCCCTTTTGTTAGTGGTCAGAGGTGATTTTTTTCAGAATTGTAATGAGTCAACATAGACAAATTCTGCTATAGACAATTCAAATGCTATAGCAATTTAAAAGCTGGCATGGATTCAGTCTGATGTGATACAATCTAGCGAAGAAAGTAGAATCTCTTATAGGTTTCCATTAATTTTAACAAAGGAATTGAGATTATTTTGCAGGTTTCATACACATTCCAATGAACAGCATGCTTGGCAAATAAGGACATATAACATTAATGACTCAGCACGAAAAAGACTTTTCCTCTTCACAGAGGAATCTGCATCTAAACTGAGCAGATTGTTGCAAAGAAGAATCTTTTGAAATAGTGCATCTTTACAAGGGGACAGTGGGGTCAAACACTTTGGGTCCTTGGCTGCAATTGCAGGAGTCAACAGGAGAATGCCCTGCTGCTTGGAAGTTTTGTTTTCCATCAAAAGCAGTTTGAGTGCAATATTTTACTCAAAGATACTGCGATCAAACCCATTTAAGCTCAGAAAAGTGGGAGGATCTGGACTTCTACATTAAGAAAAATGTCATTCCAAGGGACATGCTGGAGAGGCTGACATAGCAGGTCTGTTGCACACACATGACTGACCCAGGTTTTAAAAGTGGTTCTCACAGTACAGCCAACAACCAAAATTTCTCCTGGAAATTGAACATACTGTAGCAGTGTACTAATCGACTTCAAGACAAGATGGCTTCACTCTAACCTATTAGTACTTTAATTTTTCTCTGTAAGGATGAGATCATTCTAATTCCTTGTGTTATACATGCAGTCACACATAATGGTAGATAGGGAGATGCGTGTGTGTATCTGTTCCCTACAAACAGTGTGCATAAGGTGTGCTCATTATCTTATTAGGTCAGTTTCTACGCCAGGGTTTGTACTAACAGAAGTAGAGCAATTAAAACAAACAAACAAACAAACAAACAAACAAAGCCAGAGGGCCATTTTCCTGATTGACAAATGTAAACCAAACTAAGACTTCTGTTGTTGATTTGCCTTTCTCCAATAACTGAACTAAGTTTTTGGATCGTCATGTAGCACACTGGATTTTAAACCATGAGAGATCCTGAGCCCACACAGCTACAAATCAACAGAAATTGTGTGTGGTCAGCACTTATCATTCCACCCAAGTATTATTACACTGGTTAAAGATCTTCTTTGTAATATAAACTGTACATACTCAGTGCCACCAGAACCTCACCTCTCTCTGAAAAGGCCCTGGGGGTTACACCCAAAGTAGCTCTTTATTTGTAATGCAAAGAACCTCAAAAGTCTTTGCAAGGGAGTTAGAGCAACAAAGTCAGCTTTAAAAACAAATAAGTCAACTGTACAAAAGACAGCTACTGCATTGTTTTCTGTACCGTGCACATTATGTATTTTCAGACTTCCATGGTGTTCTAGGAGCTTTAGAGTTTGTGAAAATGACTAGTCTAATTTAGCAGTGTTTACCATGGTGGAACTAGAACTGGAGCCCAATCCCACACCTACGGAAGTCTGCTTGGTTCTTGCCAATGATTTTGAATCAGAAGTGAAACAGAGAGCATCTTCCAGCTAAAAGTCACATTATCATTTCCAAACACTACTTAACTGAAACCTAGTAGACTTTTTTTTAGTGAAGTATGCCAAATACCTATCATGAATACATATCATTTGCATTTTTTATAAATCCAGGAAATAATAATAAAAATTAAGGTCAAAAGTAAGAAAAAGCAAACAAATGATAAACCTATAGTGGAGAAATATATAATGGAGGGTAACAGATTTGAAGTAGGCAAGGCAAATATGCCAGAAGGAATTACAGAATTACTGTCTTGGTTAGATGATGTTTTGATAATATCATTGAAATAAATATCACTATGATCTGTTTCAGTGGCCAGTGCCTACATTAGACAGGAAAACAAGATCATCCAGTGAAGTAACTGAAATGGAAGAATTATTATATTTACCTACTTATGCTCTCAACTTTAATCTATGTCTCTACCACACTGTCAGTCAACCATGTCCTCATTTGTGTTCTAATTTAGGCAAAAATAGCCTATTTCCAGCAAAGATAATTTCCAAAATTGAACACAGGACTCAAACCACTAGATGACAGAACTAAAAAGTTGTGTTTATATGATATTTTAATGTTTTGATTTTGTTTCTTTTTAGTATTTCTAAAGACATTTTAATTTACAATATTGATATACCTAGGTGTTTTGACACATTTCTGAAAGCCACCAGAAAATGTTAAATTTAGTTATGATTAACTTGAAGTCTAGATTAATTTAGAGTTATTCCCTTCCTAACTAACCATCTAGTTCCAAGCTAACCAGAACTAGATTTTTTAAATCCTGCCATACATGTTCACCTCTAATTGAAAATTTGCAGCACGTACCTTTTATACTTTGAATCTCATCTAATGAGACAAAGAATTTTTTATAATTTGGGATTATATAATGTTTTGGAGCAACAAGTATGTCTTCTGCTCCTGTGAATCAGGAATATTATGCCAGTATTTACCCATTTTCAACTGTCTCCAGACACTTTGCCTTTTGATTTCTATTTTCTTTCTAGTTCCTATGCACTGCTTTCACACAGCCCAGTCTCCAAACTTTTGTTTTTGAAGGGAACTCTGTTCTTTTAAGAAAATGTAAATTCAGAGCTTTTTTGATGGATTTGTTCCAAAGTTTTAGTAAGATATGCAAGATTGCAGTCTGGGCCTGATGCCTGTTTCAAGAGGTCAGTGTGTTGTGCAGTTAGATAAAATTCTGGACTAGGAACTGAGCAGAGAACATGATACAGCAGCCAAAAGTCAGGGATATTTCCTTTTTCAGAAGTTTTATCAATGACACCCTCTTTATTTATGTGCTGATGTGGCACACCATGCTTTTGAGAGTGAGGATGAATCCTTACATGACTTTTGCCATTGGTAAAGATTCTCTGGGAGAGAGAATAATGGCTCTTTCCCCATTCTGCCTCTTGTAGTGGATATATCAACGTGCATTAGCAACTGATTTGAGGATTAAATACGCTCAAAACTTTGGATGGATGGATGGATGGATGTTTGGATGGATGTTTGGATGGATGGATGGATGGATGGATGGATGGATGGATGGATGGATGGATGGATGGATGGATATCTGCATTTCTTGTGCCAGTTCTTCACTGTGTTTTAGCCTCAGGATAGTAAACATGCATTTGCTACAACACTGAGAAAATCCAGTGGTCGTAAGATATTTTAGGAAAGATCTAACCAAGGAAGTCAGTGCATAAAGAATGTGAATTTATAGAGCACTCTGATATACTCTGAATTTTCACATGGTAAAGTTTTTTTGCTGAGGGTATTTTGAGCCTTTCAGCTATCTCATCATATGTACTGTGAGCATCTGCATAGCTTGAAGAAGGCAGTGAGTTGCAGATCTTTTTCCTACCTTTCTGCATGCTCTTAGAGAGACACCACAGTTCACAGAGCAGGCTTACTTTAAAGTAAGCTGTGGGCTTTTACCACTTCATGTTCAGAAGTGACCTAAAAAAAAGGAAAGGCATCCCACTTAAGAGCAAAATTCTCACTGAGACTCCAGATGTTCTCAGAAACCCAAATTTTAGTCCAATAACAGCTCTCACAATAACTGTCTGTAGAAAAGTTTTTCTTTCCAAACCTTTGAATTTCATGTTGGTTACAGAATTTTCTGTTTTGAACAGGGCACGAAAATGGATTTGAAACAGCAGTTAGTGACAGCAACATCTACCCATTTTCATCACTAGTTTGGTGCTCTGTCTGAAGGGTTATCTACTTGTGTATCTTTAAATATTGCAAAACCCATGATATGTGTCATGTGAAGTTCCAGTGTATATTCATTTTGTAACATACGTAAGATAAAACTTTTAAGTTTGGGGTAAGTTTCAGAACCTTTGTAACCCAACCAATTTTCCGAGAGATAGACATATTCTCAGTCTGCTCAAAGCAGGTAGTGCACTGTTTTGGTTTCCTTTGATTGAAAAATATTTTCTTTAAAAAGACATCTTAAGGCATCAGTCACAAGATGACTAATGCTTTAGTCTAGCTATTAGAGTTTAAATCCCACTAATTTTAGGTTTTCCTAACCTCAGCCTGCCCTATTGCAGCAAAAGGAGACTGGCCCATGTTGAAACATTACCAGGATCCAGGGAAACCAGAGAATAACTTTAAATATTTTGTACAAATATTCCCTATTCTATACTCTGGCTCAAACAACTGGATTCTTAATTCTAAAATGATTTAAACATGAACATCAAGTTCTGGAAAGAGCTGTGTTGAAAGAAATCTGACTTTCTTGTGCACAGAATGCCTTGACTTCAGAGCTGGCTGTGGTCAACAAAAGCATTAACTTGACATGACATTTGCTTGCTCTGTCCTCAAAGAGGGAGTGATACACAAACAGTCTTCAGACTGTGTCTTAAATTTTCTGGACTGTATTCCACACTTGGTTGTGTTGCATGTTGCGAAGTCTCAAACAAGGTTCAAGGAGGAAAATTGAAACATTCACTCTTAAGCAATCCAGGAGTTAGGCTGTGCACAGCAATTCCACCAACATGCTTATTCTGAAATCATTTAACTGGTGCTGTTTCTCCATTAAAATCCAGAAGAGAAAATCTAGCAATTGCAAATGTAACACCTTTAATGCTGAAACTGCATTTGAATTTTCTGCCTGCTTACTGCATGCAGAGCAATCCTGTGCTGAGAGTGACTGCAATAATATAGATAGTGTTCATAAAGACAAAGAACCGTGTGACAAAAAGTTGCATAATTTTTTTCTTTCCTGTGGATTGCTCATGTCCCAATGACCTGTCCAGCCTATACAACTTCCCTCTCACCCTCCCGCTGCTCTGTTAGTCTGGCTGCTGTCTATCTGTCACTTGAAACTGAGGGCTGATTTCAAACACCCTCAAGCCTGACTGGTAAAACACATGCTTTTCTCTGATGTGTCATTCACAATATTAATTTAGAGGGATTTAAATAGAGCCTTGCTCTTACAGATTGAAGGAAAGTGCAAGTGCAGTATGAGTCTATTGTTGTGGCACTTGGCTGCATGTTGCAGAATGTTGCACAGTGATGCATTGATAAGATAAAATATATGCTACCAGAAACAAGTCAGAGGTTTTTCTATTAAAACCACTCATTGCTCTGTGGCACTGTATAAACAGGGCAGAGTAAGGGACATAGAAGGTGTTCAGGAAAGGAAAACACATTTAACATTCATGCCATCCTGCACAGGATTTTAATATATAAACACATACAAATATATATAGAGATCACAATATTTCAGGCAAGAAGCAAGTATCAATGCATTCGAACTCCTAACACTAATAATCCACTCAAACAGTTTCCTTGGATATGTCTGACTTTGTGTAATCGTGCTGTGCTTACAATGCACACAAATTCAGAACACCAACTGCAGAAACTTGCAGATGCAGGTAGTAATCCTCAAGGGCCACAGCGAGCGACATGGCTTCAGATACGATCACTTCCATAGCACTGGTCTATAAAATCTGCATTTTTTGCAAGATCAAAATGTGATTTGGTGTTCTCAGAGGCAAGTGGGAAAGTTTGTGCCACTGCCTAGCAAAGGCGATAGCTGCGCTGTCCTCCTTCCTGTCTCTTGTCGCTTTGTTTTCTACCACTGCTCTGAAGCAGGGTAGGTGACTCCTGAGTGACAGGGAAGCTGCAGCAGCTCAGGCCCCTAAACAAGCTACCCAGGCAACAAACTGACAGAGAGAGAAGTTCAGCAAATCTACATTACCTTTGGTTTTAACAGGATTTGGATTAGGTTTTAATTCAGATTACATTGCAAATACCTTCCTGTGGGATAACTGGCTAATTGCAAGTCTGGATGAAAACCACAGCACCTCGCAGGTAATTAAAATCCTCAAGAAAGCAGTACTTACTCTTAGGGAAATTACCTTGCTGTTGACACTGGGTGTAAACCACAGGTCCTCCTATTCCTCCTTCAACAGGACATTAAAATTGGCTGGCAAACATGAAAAGAGCTGAACACTTTAATACCATTACAGAAAGCTCTGCTAGATATCCTGCTGTTCAGGGTCCAAAGTGTCACTTTTGTTACTGAATTCTTGTTCTGTACTGACCTTTTAGACTAGAGCTACAGTCGTGGTGGTACAACACGTTCTCCAGTACATTGTTCTACCCGAAGCAAGTTGTAGATTATCAATATAATGTTAGTGTGATTTAATTTTAAATACTCTTTTGACATAGCCTTTGCATTAGCCAAGCACTACGAACCACTGACTGCTGATTTAACTATGTTGATTTTAGCTGAATTCAACTGAATTAAGAAAGATTCAAATCAAATTTGAACCAGCCCCTCCAGAACTGAGAGAAATAATACTGGACCCATACAAGGTTTTGGATCAGTTCAATTAATCAAGTATAGAAAGAACCCTAAAAATAATTCAGTTGTCAAGAAGCTTGGGAAAAAGGTATTTTTTATACATTTTAGAGAAAAGCTTTTGGGGCTTACTCTCTGGAGTGTATCAGTGGATTATTTCTAAATGCTGAAAGTATTTAGAGCTACCTTTTATGAGAAGTGGGCCAAAATTGAAAGAACAGATCTGAACTCTTGAATTTGTGGGTTGGAATGTAATTCTCACACCTATTTATCCAGCCTTGCCAGACTTATTACCACTACTTGAGCCCTAGGAGTGAACCTACTTTTACTGCTTTGTTTCCTGATCAGATGCAAAATTGCAATCCATGTATTTTATGGTTTGGGAATAGGCAGAGCCAAAACCTTGTAGAGCACCATTCCACTCAAGACCAAGTATTCTCGTCAAGATCACCTAATATCCCAGGTCTTCTATTTGGAACTCTATTTTTTTGAAGACGCTTGTGGGATTTTACCATGATGTAAGTGAAGCACAGCCTAATGCAGAGCCGACACCAGAATCTTCACACTCTGTCTCTGTCTGTTCCTCCCAGTAGCTGCAACTAGTCTGGAAAACCAGTTGACCTAGTGCCAATTGCTCAGGCAAACAAGCAGTGTTAGCAGTATTTGATCTCTGAGCTTTTTTTCACTTTTTTAAGCAAGCTATTCATCCCACACACCTTCTGGATGTTAATTTTTAAGCCATCTTTTTTTTTTTTTTTCCCAAACTATATGCATGGACACAAAAGTAATCCTTACACTCTTAAAAACATGGAAATTACAGCATGTAGGACTTTAAACAGCTCGAGAGACATTTGGGAAAAGAGAATACACATTCACTATGGATAAAAGTGAGTTGCTAACCAATACAAACAAATGTGACCTAATCTATCTACAGCAGTACCCTACTGAACACCTTTGCCTCCTATTATACAATTCTGCCACAGCAATAAAATCAACTGTCTGCAACAGTTTTAGTTCGTTGTATGGTTAATACCAATAATGTACTCAAAATTGATGTTTAACAGAGTGAACTGATTTGTTAGAGTGTTAACAGCCACAGACTTTAACTAATAAACAGATCATTAACTGCTGGTAATAAACAACTTGCCAGGATCATTTATTATTTAAGAACATACTTTGTCTTAAGAAAAGATGGCCCGCATAATTCTATCTATGACACCTTTCTGGCTGCCATTCAGAGTGGGAGGCACAGATGAAGCCACAGAGAAAGTATGCTGCACACACTAGATCAAAATTCATGAAAAAGTACTGGTTTTCATGAGAAAGTACTCACAAGAAATACATTAACTCCTTACACTGTTCAATAATACAGTCAGCATTTTTACCAAGCTCTTGTATTTAATACTGACTCTAATTGTAATGCAAGGAATCTAATTTCTAGTTCTGATAAAAACTGTAACATCTTCATCCTTCTTTTACCATATGGGATGCCACTGCAGCAAGCACTTCCTTCTGGAAGTTCTGAATGGGAGATACTGTTTAAGTATATAAAGAGTTTTCGTAATGGAAGAGGAAAGAAGTTAAAGGGAAAAGCCATGAAAACATTGCTACAGGAGAGGAAGGAAATAAGGTAGCTGGAAATCACTCATTCGCAGGAAACCTTTTAAAAAGCTGAAAAGTTGTAAATACATTGCCTAATTACTCTAGATGATGACTGGAGATTTGGAAGGAACAAAAGAAAATCCTTGTCTCCCCATGGTTTCTAAGCCATACTGTGTGTAATAAAACAAAGCCACACAATGAGATAGACTGCATATTGGAGTGTCCTAATTTTGTCAATATTTGAAGTTCAACAGTGTGGTACCACTGCAGTTTCCTTTTGGTTCTCACTTCTGAAAGAGGTGATGTGGCACAATGCCAATCTGATTGAAAAGCAGAGACACCTTCTAAGACTATTACAATAAATTTAAGCTACCAAAGCAGCCAGATGAAGATTTCCTAACCTCCTCCTCGCATTATTTCAATAACCCTATTAGTCAAGCCTGTGAAAATACAACCACATGTTCTGAATAAGAGTGAGAGATAAGGGGAGCTCAATGACAGTTTGCTGATATTCAGATTTTAGATTAAGAATCAAAAAATACTGATTTGTTTATTAGTATCTCCTTAGAGTCACCAACATAAATTATGAGATTATTTTTTCTAGGCATTGTGTAAATAAACTGCACAAATACCCCAAAGAAGCTACAGGCTGAATGCAAATGCAGTCTCAGGACTGCAGTGTCAGCCTTTAACAACTCTGCTGAAATGTACATATAACACTTTAATTGCAGAGAGTTGAAGGATGACTTCTTTACGCCAGATCCTTACAAGTGAAGAAATGTCATTTAAAGAAAATTTTTCATTACATTTTTTTTTACATCCCCGTGCAAGCTCAAGAGAAGGCGTTTTTAATATCATTGTTAAAATTATTCTGACCTTGAACTAATATAAGTTGGCTACTACCTGCAGTAAGAAAAAAAACACTGTATTTGCATGCTGGTCGGAAAAATGCTTCTATTTAATTGCTTGTGGAAGAAGCAATTTATTTATAGACATACTGTGCAGGAGGAAATTTGGCTCTCCTACCATATAATAAGATGCATGGCGCTCTGCCAGGATGCTGCCTATCCCCGGACATTTGGTGTTCCATATACCAAGAATGCGGAATTGCACTGCCTATAAACAGAGAAGGCTTGTTTCCCAAGGACACTGTAAGACATGATTTTTCTTGAATGAAAAAGTGAAAAATTAATGCAACTATTATGAATTTGCAAGAACAGAAACTTTCTTTTTTGTATTTATCACCAGTTGCATTAGTCAGCTAATGAGTAACTAAAACATATTACTTGTTACTCTTCCTTATCCCATTTAGGGGAGATGCCGAAAACCTCTGGTTTTATGGGTTTTGAATATAATTCTTCTAAATCAGGGTATTACACAAATATTTCCACACAGCAGGATGACTCATAAATAAGTAAGGCAAGACTGGGATTTACTAATCTGTCAGTGACAGTATATCCAATTAATTCCTCTGTTTATTTAGGTAGGAGTTTTTTGCACTTTATTATCTTCAGTCTGTTTGACCACAGGGGAGAGAAGGCCTTGGGAGGGGGAGTGGAAATAGATTTTTGAAAGGGAGCCATAATTAGCTCAATTCTTGGACTGAGCTCAGGAATGTTGTTACTGCTAAATAGCTCCTTAAATGGAGTATGTATAAACTACAGGCAAAGCTGTAACATTAGAAGAGAAGAAAACCCAAAATCAAATATATTTAGATGCACAAGCCCTAGGTTAATGCCCTGGCATGATGACATAATCCAGCTCAAGGGACGGGGAGTGAAGAAACTTTTTACTGATGGCAAATCAGTGCATTGCACACAGCCCTTGGAGGGGATCTGGAAACCTTAGAGGTTGGATCCACCCTGAAGGTCCCTTAAGCAGCACCTGACTCTCATGGAGGCGCCACACAGGTCCTTCCCAGCAACCCATGTGCACACCCAGATGGAATCTGCTCTGCCCTGCAGCCACAGCAATACTGAGGTTTCCCTTGCCCACCTCTTCCCCTCCCTCCTGCCCTCCCCAGCAGCCACCCCTTACACAGCTTTCCCACCAGGGATTTCTACCCAAATGGGTGGAAATGAGAAGCATTTGCCCAGGAGTGGCCAGGCTACTTTCTGCCTCATTTTGGAGTCCTCTGGTGTCGGGCAATGGGGCAGAGATCTACCTCAGGGTATCTTCTAGCTACCCTATCCGGGAATAAAAATGTATTTAACGTCACTCCCACGCAGCCATGCCCTATCGTGCCCTGGACCCAGCCCCGTTTATTCAAAGCAGACTTATTTTTTTAATCGCACACAGACTACATGGTCCAAACCAACTCCCCTGGAAGACATTTGGACTTCAACAGGGACAAATTCAGGACCAAGCAAAATAAATCATTAAGCTATGATGCAGAGGATTTGTGCCAGGCCTCCACATAAGACTAAGTTTAATCATTGCAGATCAGGGTATTTGGGGACAACATCTATTTTGTAACTTCATTAAAAAAAAATCAAATAAGTGAGACCTGGCTTGTCCAAAATTTCAGATTATTTTCCACGTTTAAGAATTTTTTGTAGAAGAACTTTGCTTGCAATGTAATATCCCAATGAAGCTTGTTAAATACTTTTCCAAGGCTATATGATCTTTATTAAAAAATTATAACATTGTCTCCTGGACACAAGGAGAAAAGAAATAATCTCTTTTTCAGATTAAATTATTGAAAGCTGGCAATAGTGGAAAATAAGTCTTACAAATTCTCTCTCAATTTCCATTTAACATATCCTGTTCCAAACACAGAGATAGTTGTCTCTGAAAGGTGTTACAGTGCATTTATAAATTGCAATAATACTGTTTCCTGCACAAATCCATTTCAAATACAATAAAAACTTAATGGGATTAACTGCTTGGAAACTTAGTTGAAAAGTTTAGATTAATGGAGTAAAACCCAGTGTGTTAATATATTAAAAGTGCAAAACAAAATAAGGGGAAATGGAAAACAGAGAAATAGACAAGCAGTAGACATAGAGACAAAATCCATAGAGCAGAGAAATAGAGAATCAATGTTTGCACCTGGATGCAGGTCGCTGTGTAAGGCTTTGACCCCCAAGCGTGCAAGCCATGCTCCATGCAGAGCCTGCCGGCGGGACTTCAAAGGGACCCTGTGGTGCTGGAGCCCCTGAGTTCCCACAAGGGAGAGCCGGGACAACCTGAGACTCTGCGGTTGAATCCCAGCATGGGAAAGAGCTTCCTCCTGGTCACACCAAACAGATAATCTTAAAAGCTTTTGTCTGTCATTGCTGCAGCAGTTGGTCTGACCAGCACAAGCAGTACTCTGGTGGCAGCCCGATGCAGCGTGCATCTTTGCTGGCACCAGTGGCCAGTGCTGCTGGGAGCCCCATCACGCCTTTCAACGCCTTTAGAAGAGGGAGTGCGGACACAGAAATGCAATACACCTTTTCTGAAATATGTATATATACAGGTGCATTTATGTATAGAATTACAGAATATTCTGAGTTGGAAGGGACCAACAAGGATCATCGAAGTCCAACTCAGCACAGCACCATCCTCAAACGTCACACCATGTGCCCGAGAGCATTGTCCAAAGGCTTCATGAACTCTGTCAGGCTTGGGGCTGTGACCACTTCCCTGGGGAGCCTGTTCCAGGGCCCAGCCACTCTTTGGGTGTGTATATATGTGTGTGCATGTGTGTGTACATATCCATGTGCGTATTTATGTGTACACCTATGAATTCGTGCGTATGTGTGTATTCATAGATATATATATGAGAGAAAGATTTCTCCTACAATTTTTCCTTTGACCATTTTATTTAAGATGCAAAACTCAAGGGGGGAGGAAGAGGGGTCATGGGAATTGAAAGTCAGCTTCCTAATTGATGTTTGTGAATCTTGATGAATAAAATGAACATGGCATTTCTGACTTCCCCTGAGGAGCTATTGTAATAAATACAGTAGGTAGACCTTTGTGTGTTCCAGAGAAAATGATCAAAACCCTATAGCCAGCTCTGTTTGTTTTGGCATTGCCTATAATACAATTCCAATTTTAAAAAAAGCTGTAATTATATTGGTAGAAAAAAAGAGTTGAAAAGAAGAAATACATTTTGTTTGAAGCCAGTTCTACTCAGATATTTGAATTTCTCTATTTCTAACAAGAATTTATTCTTAAGCCCTTTTTAAAAATTATTATCATTATTCCAGTTAAACCCCTTCACTTGCTTAGTTCTTCAAGCAAAGCAAAAAAATCAGAACTGTATGAATGGAATTCACCACAGAGTTGCAAAAACTTTATCTAATATAGATACACGAGTATAAATAGAATGTGGCAGGATCATGAGCTGAATTAAATATTGATTGGTATAATATAAACGTGCACAGATGAATAAATGGTGAAATAACACACTGTAGTAATTTATTACTTTTTCAATCAAAAGGTATTGCTAGACTGTTTTTGTATTTGAAGACACTTTCCTGCATGTTTATCATTTACAAGCATGTGCTTTTTTATGCTTCTTTCTAGTTGTTGTTCTTACTGGGTGGCAATCCACCTTGGGCACATGGTGTCGGTTTTATTCTCCTATTGGAGAACAGAAAACAAGTCCTGCAGGAACCGATAGTAAGAGTTTTAACTTTTTTTTTTTTTGTAAACCCTTTCATTAACACAAATGATTGTGATCACTTTTTACTGCACAGTATTTAAAACATTTCAAAGCATTGTTCAAGTGAATCTATTACATCCATCACCTCTCCCCACCTATTCCTTAGCCACTTCTATGCACTCTCTGCACACAGCCAAAATGAAAAGATTTTCTTATCATGGTGCATGACTTATGAATTTTTCTATTTTAAAAAATAAGAAACTGTGAGCACAGATTAGGTACCAGTTATCAAAATTATTTTATGCAAAATTCTGCTAGTATTTCTATATGTCATATTGTTACATGTAGAAATATACCAGGGCATAAATCTATATTGGCCATACAAATACCCTGTTCACCTCTGTTTTTGTAGACACTTATTCCTGTGAAGTCAGTAGTATATGACTTAAATCTGGAGCAGCAAACATAAAGATCTAAAAATTTGTGGTTTGTAGTTATAACTGTGCACGTATATATATACATACACATAACTATTTAATACATTTAAATTAAATTAACATTTTTTAATCCATAAACATTATAGGAGGTCTGCTGTCAGCCTCAAAACTCAGAAGGTCTTGGTCAGAACCAAAGACAGTTGAGCTGAACTTAAAAATGGAATTTAAAAGTATTTGGCCTTTACCTTTGCTTTAAGTCTTTAGGGCTCAGACTTGCAAAATTTTCTCTGCAACTGCAAGATCTACAGGCATTGCTTTTCGATGAAAGCTGAGAATCACAGCTAATGAGATGTCTCCAAGAGTTGGTGCTTTATGGAAAAACACCAAACATCATGAGACTTGTAATAAAATGATGAATGTTGGAAGCACTGTTGTAGTGTTGCTTTCAGAATACGATTCTTGTAAAACACAAAATAGCTCATGCTAAACCAATGTTTTCATATTAATACCTCTTCATTTGGTATTTACACTGGCAGGCTGAGAGTTATAAGACTGTTTTTTTCATATCACAGCAATTTACATAACCATGACAGTAAACTTCAGTTGCTACAAACTAGTATAAATCAAAGATTGAGGAAGGGAAGTGGACTATTTCTCTGAAATATGATTCTTGTTCCTTCTTACTATGGCTTCAATCTGAATTTTCATCCTGAGGTCTTACCTTATATGACCCTTCTATGGTAGAAGCACAACATTTCTTCTAAAAGGAGAAAAGTGCTTTGTGGGTGGCAATATTTTCCCAGAAAGGGAAAAAGTTGCAAGCGTCAAGCCAGGAAAGTGAAGGAAAAGACATCACACGTTTGGAGCTCTACAGGCAATAAATTTATTGTCAATAGCCAGGTTCAAATAGCATCATCTAGTAAAAAAATTCCCAATAGAACCACAGCGTGGATGAGAAAATAATTTTGGTCACTCATGTTCTGACATTTTTATGAATTTAATTTAAGGTGACAAGAAGAGACCTAGTAAAAATGGCTGAATGCCTACTGAAGGGAAAAAACAAATAACCTAAAAGAAAATGAAACACTTTTTTTCAGAAGGAAGTCTTTCATGGCTGTTGGTGTGTTTCTGTGTTCCAAGCTAAAAGAATTCATACCAACATTTCAGTAGTGGGACAGTAAGAAAAAACAGTCACAGAAACATTTCTAATAATCTGATCTGAATTACTTTTAGATTAAGGGCAGCATTAAAGTCTAAATGGAAAGCTGAACAAGGTAACTCAGGCTCTCAGTTTGATAAATTTCTTTTGCGATTTTGGGCAAGTCAAGTGATTTAGTATTTACCACATTTTTAAGCCCAAATTTGCAAAGAGATATAACATACTTCTGCATAGAGAATAAATCCGATGCATTCAGAAGGGCATCCAGCCTTCTTTACTAGAATTGCCTTTGTGTCCTTAAAGGAAGCTGTACTTTGAAAAATTTTCCTTCCCTGTCCTTCCTTTTTCTTCCCTCTCCCACTGATACATATTTAATGGGATTTTGCAGGAAGGAAAAGATCCTAAGTGGTGTATTTGAGATAAGGGTCACTCTTTGGGCAAGGAATGATAACCACATACTGGGCTGTGTTAGGGAGTGCTGTGTGCAATTCAATGGGTGCAATTATTCTTCTCCCTTAGGCACAAGTGTGATCAAACAGAGGGTGCTGTGTCCAGTTTGATGCCCCTCAGTATGATAAAGAATGGGAACTAGTCCAATGCAGGGCCAACAAGATTATTAGGGAGATGAAGCACATGATGTACAAGGAGAGGTTAAAGAAATGGATTTATTTAACCTAGAGAAAAGAAGGCTTATAGGAGATCTAATTGTTTTCTTTATCTTCATAATGATAAAGGAGATGGAGACAGACCCTTCTCTGAGATGCACAGAAAAGCCCAAAAGACAAAAATGAAGTTGCAACAAGAGAAAATTCAGTTAGATACAAGAAAAAAAATCCCTCACAAAACTGTTGCCCAGAGAGATTGAGGCATCTGCATACATGGAGAACTTGATAAAAACCTGATCGACAAGATTAGCCCTGCTTTGAGTGGGGATTTACATCAGATATGATTATGATTAAAAAAATATGCTTTTCATCCTCAAGATAGATGTTTGCTGTTTGTGGAAGTTTTTGTTTTTAATTCTATACCATTGGAACAAATTAATTTCCACACTTTTTTCTCCTTTGGAAGCATCATGATGGTATTTACCTTAAGTTTTAGTACTGAATTTATTGTGCTACCTTCACGGCAGTCCAGGGTGTGATTAAGGTTTCTACAGACATACATAAGCCATCTTTAAACTCCTGTGCTCAAGATCTACTAGCAGATTAGTTCCATCAACACAGACCTACTAACCTTATTCTTCAAATATTTGGCATCACTCATGATGCTAAGTTTGCAAATGGATTGTTTTGCATGTTACCAAGACTGTGCATACTATCAAGGATATCTGGTTTGTAATCACACCTCTGACTGAGAGAAACAAAATTCTTCTGGCGCTACCTTCAATAAAGATGTCCCATGAAGAGTGCCTAGAAAATGGGGTTCTGTCTATTTGTACAGAAGCAGGCCCTTAGGTACCAGGAACAAATATATGAGTGGTCTTTTTATAAAGCACTGGCAGTGCTACATCTTTGTGTGGAGTCTAAAGTAAAAATAGCTTGCTAATTCCAGTGGCAACCCATGCTGGGTACATACTCAACAGTTGCCCTCACGACACTCTGCTGTTCTGCCTTCTCTAAGGTATCAAAAGGTATCAGAGGTATCTTCTCAGGAGCCTTGGAAAGCTGTGAGGGAAGGCTCAATATCCACTGAGCAAAAAAAGGATCTGACATTCCCCAAGTTCTTGACATGGCCTGCAGGAATTACGTCTTTAAAAATTTGAGAAAAATTAACAAAGAAAAATAAATGAAAGCACCTGAAGAACCTGTGATGCACTAAGTAGCAGAGATTATTTCGGGAACATGGTGGGGATTGGTCTGGACTACCCAGCCTACAAAATTGGTATTTTTATTGCTGAAGTAATGTACAACCTCTAGATATGCCAGTCCTTTGGTTTCCACTGGATGGAGCACTGGATTTGCATCTTGACAACTTCATTGAGTGAGGTCTGAGGTGCTTTTTAGGTCCTAGGTAACCAATCAAATGCATCACTTTTGTAGTAAGACATTGACCTGTGCCTTCTGCTCTTGAGGGGGCCCCACATCCAAACAGAGACGAGCCCTGCTCTCAGTGCAGCACAGTGATTACCAGGTGATCTGTAACTCCCCATCTGGAACCAGAGGTCTTGTCATGCAACAAGCCCCTGTGGCATGCTGGGGGATGAGTAACCCACAGACCTGAATTCTTTGCTGTTTGTAGCTGCACAGAGGATTCTCCTGTACTGATTTAGTCTGTGCAAGGAGCCATTAGAAATACTGAGCCATGACAGAGATGGGTCCAAAACTGTCTGACAAACCAACTGAAATTATCTGGTGGACAGGAACTATTGGCTTCATGAGAAGCTGTTAAAGCCCCATGTGAGCAGATGCTGGATGTAGGAGGAAAATCTGGCTCTGTGGAAGACCACAGATTGGCTAGCACCATTTCACACCAATCTTATCAAAAGTGACTGTGAATGCTTGATTCAGTTGGGGCCAGTTTTAGGGCAAGGACTTGCAGTGCATTGCAATTGTATGAGCCACACTGAACTCTGGTTAGGGCACCAAGTTTCTGAGAGCTGTGGACAAAACCTGAGTTACTGTTGATCAGACTGGATTTTCTCTTTTTTTCTGACTAGCTGTCCAGAATTTTCTGAGTGAATGAATAGCCAGCCATTTTCTCAAGTGAATAAGTCAAAGCAGATTCTAAGATGCTCCACTTTAGAAATTACTGTGATCACTGGATATAAAAAACTCTTTTCTTGGTAAATAGTGGCTTTTCTTAGAGGCATAATTCTGAGTATCATTTTACTCTTGGTGATGATTAAATTTTCAGATTTCGACACCTTAACAATTGACCTTGATCAAGGTTCTGAATTGCCCGTCACATGAAAAGAGCTTTAGACACCAAGCAATTATTTAGTGATAGCCATCACGATAAATATTCACTGAAAAGAAAAATAGAATGAGTGCACATCTCAAATAGCAAGTGCAAAAAATATAATCAAAGTCAAAACTTAATTTGCATGTGTCCACAACTCTGCACTATAACTTTTCCCTCCACAATTTCCATGTATTGGAACATACCAAAGGTAAAATTTAAGACTTCAAAATAAAATTACATCTTTTCAATAGCTATCATGAAAAGATGAGGAGCTGAAATCTAATGTCAAATCAAATTAAAGAGTATTACAGTGCAAATTCCGTTTTCGTTTTGCACATTTTAATACCTTGACTATTTACAAGCTAAAGAGACAATACTCCACTTAGATACAGCTACTTCTGAAATCTAAGAAAAAAGCACAATGCACTTGCTTCTTTTCACAAGCAGCTGTGGCATATTCAGCTAGAGCCAGGATACCTGTTACATTTTTTACATTGGAAGAAAGCTGATTACAGATTCTGTGTCCCTTTCTTTGTTAAAGAAAGGTTTATGAGGTCTCAAACGGAAACTCTTCGAAGGGAAACAAAAACTCTGAAACCACTTCATGCAAAGTCCTGCCCATATGTCAAAGAGGCTTTTACACATTCAGCATAACAGCAGGAAAAGAAGCAAATATCAGTCATTCGATGTTATAGAACATCACAATATGTCTCTGTAGATCAGTAGAAAGTATCCCCCTCTTTCAAGCAACAGTATATGGAATTAGCAATATACTTTCATGTTTAAATACAAGAAAGGCTTTTCTTGTCATGTCTTCTTGCATTTCAGTTGAAAAGGGCTACACCTTTGTTCATCTGTTTCACTGTGCAGGAAGTTTAATGAGCCTGGTGCCATATCTGAATTGTCATTTGCAAAGTGAAAAACTCAACAGTATGTAATAAAACATTTATACTTTTTGTGGCAGTGAGGAAAATCTCATGTGTGAGTCTCAAGTATTTAGTGCAGTGACACATAAGAATATATAGAGCTTAAAGAGGGATAAACTCCCTGTGTCAGTGAGTTGCTGCCTGCACCCACTGACCTAACAGGACAGAGTAACATCATGAAGTGAGGGGCTGGGCCATAGGGTCAAGCAGCATGGATGAATTAATGTGCATTTGGTTAGGGGACACTGGATTGCTTTAGTCCTGCCCCATCTGCAAGAGACCACAGAGCAAAAACAAGCAAGTCTCACTTCTTCTGCAGGAGAAGAGAAGACCAATTATATAATTTTTATGTGATGGAGTTCTCTATATTGACATAACACATAGAACATAGCTCTGCTTAAAGTCCAACCTTGCAAGTCAGAGAAGTGAAGAACATGACAACATGTGCATCCATACCCATCATGTATGCATGCCCACAGATACAGAGATATATGTACTTGTTGAAGGCTTCTGAGGACTCAGGACTGGGCTCTGGGTGAATATGAGGCATAGGACTCCTGGGCTCCGAAAGCACCCACCGCTGAGCTCCCTGCAGTGCTGAGGACAGCTCTCCCTACCTATCCTAGAGAGATGATGACAAACATTTTATCAGGGCCTGAAAGGATTGGACAAGGAGTAATGGTTTTAGACTCAAAGACCATGATTTAGATTAGATGTAAGGAAGAAGTTTTTTACAGTAAGAGTGATGAAACACCGGAACAAGTTGCTCAGAAAGGTAACATTTGCAACAAGATATTTCACTTGTCAGTCCCAAGCAAGGAATAAAGTTTTAGCGAAGTTTCTCTGCAGGACCATATACAGCCACACAACACACAAACTAGTATTTATACTTTCCATATGTTAAACTTTATCATCCATCTATATCTATACTCACTTTTCCCTACTGATTCATTGTACTAGCAGGTTTAATCCACTTAATCTCTGTCTCTCAGTGTCTGTGACTATAAAATAGGATCATGAGGGAAAGGAGAACATATTACCTACTGCATGGTTTGTAAAACTTATGGACAATTCCTGAAAGTGGGAATTTTTCTACAGAAAAAATGGCAGGATCTGCTTGGGATGTTTTGCTGGATCTGCCACTATGCTAGCAATGAGCTCAGTTAAACTCTGTAAAGTTGCACCATAACAGGAAACAGTCAAGTTCAAGAGTTTGTCCTTCTAAACTGATTTGTTGGAGTTTGTTTTTGTTCATTTTCACCAGTCACAAGAATTGTTTCTAAACATTAAAAAGTGTACAAACTAACTTTTAATTTAAAACACTCCTGCAGAAAAAGTGCACAAGGAAAATAGCTATTCCATGCACAATAGTGACACAGTGACTTACAATGACTAATTAATGAGAACACCTGGAGTATCTTTCAGAGCTAAACTGGAAACAAAATACTGGAGATTAGGTTTTCAAGCTACTGGTGGTCCCAACTAATCTCTTTCAGGTGTAAACCACAGTGTACATGGAAAGCAAATTCTGACTCATTCCTGCGAGACAGGAGGTCTTCGGGCTAATAATTGCAGTATGTAGTTTCCATAAAATTTACGAGGTTGGCTTTAAATTTTAGTAGTGGCAGGCCTGCAATAAATGCCAATGAGGTCCATCAAAATGAGTATTTGTGTGTGTCCTCATAAAAATAGATCAACCTTTTTAACAGACTCCATGCAGAGGAATTTGTATAATTACAACACATATCTACAGCTTTAGAGTCCTTTCCACACCAAAACCAACATGCTAAGTCATAAATGCAGAGGAAAAATAAACACAGAAACATAATAAAAGAGATTTGGTTGGGTTAAGTCACTCTGTCTCAGCTGCCATGTTGTAGCTAACAGAATTTCCACTAGGGGTGGGCAAAGGGATTATTTTCCGTTTGTCAGCTCTCCCCTCACCTTTGCCTCTTGCACTCTTGGGGATGGCAAGCAAGTCTGTTCACATAAAGGAAAGGAAAGGGACAATCAAAAGGGAGGAAGGGTTCCACCGCACATACATACATTAATTTCCAGACCATGCATTAACTCTTATCATGCTGGTCTTGATGGAAATGCTCAACAAGGAATGAGAGGTGCTAGGCAGCCCAGAAGAAAGGACAAATTAAGTTTACATCTTGTGCATTGTGTCTGTAACTTGCCAGTTCCATGGTCACAGCTGAATTGTCAACTCCAACTAATAAAATATAGTTTATGTCTGAGATTCCCCAGCATGCCAAGTTTCCACACAGTTCAGCTGAAGTGAAGAGGCAGTTATGATTCACTGATTCTCTCCCCAGCCCAGGCACAGCTCTCATCCTCAGGAATTATCCACCAGCAGGGAAGAACTGGAGTGTTATATGTTACATACAGTCCTCATCCAAGACTACCTCTGCTGCCAGGATCAAGACCCACAGAGCATGGAAGCAGGGTTGTCTGGAGGGATGAGGGGCAGAAGCCAGGGAAAAATGCTACTTGGAGGCCTGGATGCATTTTAGGATAGTGCTCTTCCCAATAAGAGTGGGGACAGGCTTTTATAAGTGTTTATACACGTAAAAGCAGAAATAGGCACTTAGTGAGATTTCCAAAGATTCCTGTGACTTTTATAGGAGTTAGGAGATGTTAAAACTCAAGAGGCACCTCTCTACACCTTTAGTTTTCAAGTATTTTTAAAGGGTCTGGTCTAAAAATCAGCCAGTGTTTTCCAAATTGGCCTTGGTTTTGAGCAATTTCCATTGCCATAGCGTTGCGTTGTTTTAAATGGACTTAATGGATTCTACTTTTGTGTAACAGCCAGAAAACAGAGACTAAGTGTGGGACTTGGTTTGATTTATTTTAGGCATCTGAAAATGAAGGGTGTGAGTCTGAATTAGTTGCTGATCTACCTATTGAGAGAGCAGACACACTGGAAAGGTGCCTGCCTCTCACCCTTGACCACACAGAGAGGACAGGCAACAAGGTCAGATTAGACATCCAATTTGTAACAGCTGAAGCCAGATGAGATGAATTCCTCCTCCTCCTCCTCCAGCAACTTAGCCAAAGATACACAGAAAATGATGGGAGAGAAAAACACTGAATTCAGCCTCCCAAACCTCTAGACAGGGTTTAATCACTGAACTGAGCTTCCCTCTTGAGAGGAGGTATTGGAGACTCTTGCCAAAACAAATCCAGTTGGTACACGACAGAAAGCAATGGAAATTGTGCTGACTAATAAGTACAGAGTTGGGAGCTGGAGGGAACAAAAGGGTGATATCCAAGCTTAAAGGCTTTCCCCACAAATTAACCAGTTTACAAGAACTGTGGCACCACAGACATGCGGAGGCTGCAGCCACCCGGGGAAGTACAGAGGAGCAGGACTGCCTGGGCATGGGTCCTGACAATGGGAATCCAAAAGCAAAACTAGTTTCAGACAACCAGCCATGCTAGTTTTCTCATGACATATCTATCTCACTACCCTGATCAAGGTCAAAAAGCACACATTTTTGTCTTAAAAATATTACTGTTAATAATAAGGAAGAATAACTGGCAATAATTCAAAATTGTAGTGAAAGCTGAAGATAGTCTGAAGTTTTGCAACACAGCACAATGCGAACTCACAATGAGGCACATGAAGAAATAGCTCTTATAAAACAGTGTAGACAAATAGTATTTCTATTAAAACTTTCTGTTTCATTTGAAGTTTCCATCTTTTTTCATTTTTTATTTCATCTTGTATTTGCTACTCATTCTGATGAGGAAACTCTTTTCCCACTAATGAACTCTGAACCATATGACAAAAAGGGTTTTAAATAAACTTTAGAGGAGATCTTCTTTCTTGAAATTTTTCTTACACTGCCTTCCAGTTTTTAAATAATAAAAAATAAACAATAGGACAACTTGCCATTATAAAACTAGATGATTCAAAAAGTAATTGCTTTAAAAGTTACAGTAGAAAGATGTAAACTACTTCTAGGGGCGATGAAAGGCAAGGGAGGACTTTCAAAGAGTCTCCTAATCATGCACTGTTTCTTGCTCTCTTTGTGCTGTAGATCTTGTAACACTCCTCAGGCTCCTCCTCCCTCATGCCTTTTAAATGACATTTGAGCATATAAAGCAGTTAAGCATCTACAACAGACACAAACTTTTGCCTTATTGAGGAAGTCACTGGGAAAGTCCTAGCTGGTGTCAGTCAGGCCAGGCCTTTACTCCAGCCATGGCTTGTGAGATCCCAGGCAGAGCACAGGCACAGATGGGCTGCAGACATGCCCTTCAGGACTGGGGTCTGGCAGCAGATAGATGACTTTGCCAATAAATTTATTATGGTCTTCTGAACGCTTATTATGGTCACACTGAGATATCAGAGCAATTACTTTTATTCCAATCAAAAAGCCAGCAACCAGCAATTTAATGTTATTTGTGTTTCAGTTTCCCTTGTGCCTCCATACGGCTTTGATGTTCTGAATGCTGTCGGTCACAGCAGTACCTGTTCAATGCCCCTTCAAGGCGCAACTGCAAACCCCTGTCTCCAGTCCAGCCTTGCAAACAGCTGGAAAATTTACTCATCTTTTAACTTTCTGTAGGGCAGTTTGCTACACAAAAGCTTCAGCAGAGTTTGTGCTAGCTGTTGTCAACACATATAAATGGGCAGCACTCCAGAGGGTTTATGAAAAATTAGACAAAGAGCTGTCAAGTAGACAAAGTTGCATTTCACTTTCAGGCCCAAATAGCTGAACAAATGCTATGGTCTTGTGGGTTTTTCCATAAGAAGGAGTTGGCAGTTGTCAGGTGTCTCCTTGACCGACCTGAGGAACCTGTAAAGCACCATGCTTTGGGAGGCCAGCAGTGCAGGAGCGAGCTCTCAGACTGTTGCCCAGTTAGCACTTTGCTGAAAACCTTGTCCATTTTCTCAACTTCTCACAGACCTGACCCTGACACTTGCATTGGCTGACAAAGTTCTGAGTATTTTTCCCTCTTTTCCTAGGTTGTTTTCCTTGCTTCTCCTTCCCAAACACCCAACCAACTGTCAGCAGCACCCTAGGCCAGCCCTAAGTGTTGTTTCAGCAACATTTGTCTGCATTTGTTTCTGAGAAGTCCTTAACTTAGACCTCTGTGGCAGTAGCGTTCGAAGCAAAGCTCATCTCAGAACAGGATTTTAGCCCCAATGTCTGTCACCACTAAGACAATGCCCTGGTGCCTTTAACCTAAACAAACTGGATGGTGTGGGAGGGTGAATTCTCACCTATTTCACCCCCTTGTTAACCTACCTTTTCATAATTAATAACAGAAGTATCTCTGGGGCAATGGGGCATATCCTAAGTGTGTGCAAAGAATTAATCTCTTTCAATTGCTATATATACAGAACAGATTTGGCTTAATTAAATAACAGTGTTGTAGCTTTCACTTCTCTGCACCAGTCTAGCCCGTTGCGAGCTGCAGTGTTTGCTGTACATGGAAAACCATCGCTCCTCAGTACCATTGCACCTTTGAGGTAAGTGAGATTTTCTTTTCAGCATATTCTGGAGCTTACTGGTAGCTCAATAAAACAGCACTTTATGTCTCCAGATCCTAAATTTCTTTTTTTATTTTATGTACTCATACAAGTAACTAAATCTTCATCTGAATTTTTATTTAAACACTGTATGTTTTTCAGGAGATTTGAAAGCTTCTGAAAGGTGCCTGATGATAAGCCTGACAAGTGCCAGCATGTTGTGTTATAGAGCATGGCAGAGAGGTCAAGTGCTTCAAGACCAGGAAAAACCTTGGTGAGAAGGAGCCAAACTGCGATACTCCAGCAGTGGGTTTTCCCCTAGAGCTGCCATCATAGTGCCAATTCCTATGGTCCTTTTCAGTCACACAGGCTTTGCACCTGGAATGGTGTAATGGGGGAAGGAGGAGGAGAGGAGACCTGGAGTCAGGTCTAATGAGTTGTACACACAAAGCCATCAGCAAAATCACAGCCTGGACAAAATTTTAGCAAGTGAGCTAAGGATGAAAGGTTTTCTGTTCCCACTGGAAACCCTCAGAGCCATCCATTCACCCTATCATATGTTCACTATCAGAAACTGCTCTTCAAAGCTGAACAAAAACTACTGTGCTGCATATAATTGACAAAGTTAATTGTATGCAGCATATTTCCTCTACCATAAATATTCCCAAACACCATTTGTTTCTGGATTTCACTGTTCTCTTAACTAAAGAACAGATACATTATTGTTTCATCTGTAGCCCAACTGTTTTCTTTGCATTTTTACCACTAAATTGAATCTACTGCCAGTAATCTAATTTACATTTAAAATGCACAATATGCCAACATGACCAGACTTCAATAAAATTTTTACTAAAACTCATAACTGCCTTGATTCTGGTGTTTATAGAAATTTTAGACTGTTCATTCCCTGAATGTTATGTCGCTAGTATCCTGAAATCATTCCCATATGAAATAAGAAACATTCTTAGATTCATGCTGTGTCAGGAAATACAAAATATAATGTCACTAGCCATTGCTCTCAAAATCAAAGATTTGTCATCTCCCAGCAAAATTATTTGGATACGTGTCCAGCTTGCACTAGCATGGGATATTAGCTCCACTCACCTGCTTTTGTTATTGATACAGCATATTTGTTCCCTGCATTTCAGATTACAAATATTTCTTACCATCTTTGCTTCATTTATTTTTTCTTCCTGCACACACAATTGCTTGGTTTCAAAATATTGCAGAATTCTTCAGGTGTCTTATGAGCACTCTCCATCACCACTGAATCTGCCCAGAGGCATCTTTCCTGAGTACCTACCTGACAGCACGAGGAAGGTCATTTCCTAGAGGTTTAGATTACATTTTTCAGTTGGATACTGATTGTCAGATTTGTAATTTTAGCAAAACAAAAATTATCAGAGGTTCAGGTAAAATTGGAAAAAGGTTTCAGGGTGGTCTTCCTTTTTTTGTTTGTTTGGGTTTTTTTTGGTTTGAGGTTTTTTAATGTGAAAATGGATTATGTAGCAGGCAGCTCATTTTTGTGCTTTCTAAACATTTTGACTTCTTGATTTAAAACAATGTTTTCAGGGATATTGGGCTAAAGTCAGAGTTTTTAAAAGAAAAAATTGAAAGAAAAGAATACATTTGCTTCCTATTAAAACTCTTTTTTCTCTTGCTTTGAAACAAAAGTGGTGGGATGTATGCAGGCAGGCACATGTTTGTACAAAGGGAATTAGAAAGGGTTGAGTTCTTCGAGTCAAACCCTCATTATAGCCCCAAGCCTGCATGAGTTCAAGAAGCATTTGGACAATGCTTTCAGGCACATGGTGTGACCCTTGACTCCCAGCCCCTGTGCAGGGCCAGGAGTTGGACTCGATGATCTTGATGGGTCCTTTCCAACTCAGCAAATTCTGTGATTCTATGATTTTCTTTTTTTGTTTAGTTTTATTATTTTACTTCAGCAATCAAGCCAGTTATAAAGTACTTCTAAAATTCTACTCATAGCACTTATTTATACCCTTCAGCTAATATCTGATTGTCCAAATCGATTCTTGTTTGATTGCCTGTGCTTATCAGAAATGTCACAAGCTACAGCAGTACGAGGATCAGTGGCCACCTCTTCAGCACCATCATAGTTTCAGTCAGTGTCCATAAGCTGTTCTACAGTGTGGAAACTCTGATACAAAGACTTACTTAAACTTATTTATTTATTTAATAATACATTTAATAAGTAAACTTATTTACTTATTTGAACTTATTTATCATAGAATCATAGAAACAGGGACCGTAAAAAACACCTACTTCCAGCCCCTCTGCCACAGGCAGGGTTACCTTTGTTTAGATCAGGTTGCTCAGGGCCCCATCCAGCCTGGCCTTGAACACTTCCAAGGGTGGGACATCCACAACTTTTCTGGGTAACCTCTTGCACTGCCTTACTACCCTCACAGTAAAAAATTTCTTACTAATATCTAATCTAAAAGTCTCATCTTTTAGTTCAAAACCATTCTCCCTCGTCCTATAGCTATCTGCCTATGTAAAAAGTCCTCCTTTTTTATAGGCCCCCTTTGAGTACTTAAGTCTCATTTTGCAGTTGAGGCCAAATATGGATTCTTGCATCCTTACTAGTGGCTGAGAGAGCACACTGGGTCATATTTTACTTTACATCCCATTTGGAAAACTCAAGATTTATGTGCTGTTATTACCCTGTGGAAGGAGAAAGGATAATCTAGAGTTCGTTTGATTCAGAGTGGCAAAAATCTGACGAGATTTAAACTAAGGCACAGGCTCCTCTGTGCTTAGATATTGGAATTATAATTGCTTTAGGTAGAAGACAAGGTTGCAGCTGTTTCTTTCAAGGATGAATCAGACTCCTCTGGGTTTGTTTGCTGTCTCACCTCTAAATGCATATAATCAGCTTGCAGAAAACCTATCTGTACATTATATTGCTTTGAAATATTGATTCAATTTTGTTTGTACTTTCATATATTGGAGCTGAGCATTGAATTCTAATTCTGCACTTGGATGCATGCACTTAAAAGGCATGGCTCGGTTCTGAATAAAGAAAAAAGTGAGGACAACTAGTTTTATGCACAACACACCATTTCTCAAGCTGTATTCTTCTCTCAGGAAGTTTTAATAGGATTTTTGTGTACAATAGGATTGTTGTACTCCAGGGTGCAACTATTTATGTAAATATAATCATGCTATTTATGTAAGAAATTCAAAAGTTTACAGTAAGAATCAAGAACAATTTCATCCTGAAGGAGTAATCATTTAATTGAGAATGCAGAGTTAAGGTTTAATGTTTCCTTTTTTCCTTTTCCAAGTGGTTTTTGCTAGCATTCTTACTACACTCAGAGTTACATAAAGTAAATATACACTGTAGCCAAGCCAAAACTGCTGTGCCAACAGAAAGCAATACCCCACACCTGCTGAAAATATCTCCGTTCTCAGTGCCTTATTTTTGCAAAAGCCCTTGTTGGGACATGGAAGCCCTTGATTGTTGTGCCTGATGAGCAAGCACCACAGCCTTTCTGAAAACTGAAGCACTCTGCACACTGCTGAGTAAGCAACACCAGACACTTAAATTCATGTTTAGAGCTAACCAGGAGATGGTAGTATGGGAGTATTTTGCCAATTTTTAAAATTTTAAATTAAAATTTCAAGTGTATACTCTTATCCATCTAGTCTATGCAACAACACGGTAAACCTGATCCACATTTACCCTGAATCACAGTGTGCACGTGACACAAAGTGTGGAGTCCATTCATTCAAAACTCTTCCCTTGCTCCATTCATGTCCTGGGGACCAACCTGCCCTGCTGTGGTCTATGTCCCCCCCACAGGGATGTCAACTGTGATGTCCCTGTATCTTAAAATGGTACCTTGAGCAGACGATCGACAGTGCGACATGGCTGGCTATGAAATGGAGACCTTCCAGTGCCTGGGGAGAACAGCAAGGCAAAAAAACCTTGAGGGTGTTAAACCGAAAAGAAAAGGTTCCTTCCTTTCTAACCATCTGCAGACTTCAGTCTTCATATAAGTTTTCCAAACAAGGCATTGAGGAAATGTTACATTAAAAGTTTTAGGAAGAAATGTGATAACCCCACCAAGGGACGGAGCCAGACAATTCTTGGAAACAGAGAATTAAATTTAGAGCAGGAGTCCATGGATGTCCAGTTACTAAGGGGTTACTGAAAGGAAATTGAGTGGTTGTAAGAACTTAATGCATTTAATAGAAATGTATTAATAGAGAAAAACTCTCTTTTTCAGAGGATTTGGATTCCCACTTGGGCACGAAGACTGATAGTAAAAGCAACTGCTGAGGATGACTCCAGCTGTAATAAACTATTGGTTGAAGGACAGCATGTGAGAGAAATGTATAATAAGATTGGTTTGGAACTTTTTGCACAGACTGTGTACCCTAGCTGAAAAATTTCCTAAAAAAAACCAGAGCAATAGTCTAAATTTCTGGGTAAATTTAGCTAAATGAGAGGTTTTAGTACAGTCAGCTTGAAAAGTCAGACATCCAAACTCAAAGTGCATAGGTCTCATTTGTGAGCCTGGGAAATGGCAACTCTGGAGGGATTTGGGGATCTTTGTGGAAATTCAGACAGACATCATCTCCACCACTGACTCTAAGGGCAAGTCCTCCTCGGGAATGGGTAGTGGTGGGGCAACTGAATGAGAGGTTGTAAAATCCTGCGCCTGGGCACCCAGACAGCTCAAAGCTGTCCAAGCTACTTCTGCCAAGTACCCATACAGGCCACACACATATGATGGCAGGCTTTGTCAGTTTTGGAGAGGAAAACTGTACAAGATGAATCCTGACATTTAAATCTCAAAATGAGACCCGTTCACCTTGTGAGGGGATGCAAACTCTGCAGGGAAAACGGATACGGGAATGTCGCCATGCTGTTGGAGGCCTTCTAACACTGGAAACTGAAAACCAAGATTAGAAGGTTGGGTTTGGATTTTTTTCCTAAAATATATGCTGTAGCTCAGCTAGCGTTGTTACTGGTCTTGGAACGTCAGTCAAGCAGTCACAGCGCATTATCACAGCGGTCTCCTCTGGCTATGGAAATCTCTGAAGACAAGCAAAACACAAACAACGTCCCAGAGGCTTATTTTGTTAGAAGCCAAGAATTTCAACATAAACATCCCATAATTAATTGGACTTCTTGCATAGTACACCTCCTTGTCCTGCTGTCAGCCTACCCTAGGGCCAGGGGCAGAGACACTGCATGCCCAGCATCCCATTCCAGTCCAGCACACCTTCCCATCTTGATAGAAGGACTTCCAGCATCAAAGCCTCCGACTGGGGCCATTTAATTGAGCCAATGATTTTATACTATTGTGAATTCTGTGGCTATTGTTTAACCTGCAGACTGAAAATTTCACCATGAGAGTCAGAACAAGATTCAGATTTATTGTCTGTGAACTGAAAGCCCGTATCCTAAGGAGGTAGAGAAGTCTTTCCAGGTTGTTCGTGTTAATGAGCCTGACACACAACTAGGCACTACTGGCTCTATCCAGCAGAGGGAAGCAGCAAAAAGAGAGCTATTCTGGTTGGTTTATCATTTTAACAATCACGTAATAGAATAACTAGTTACTGCCTAAAGAAATATATTCATAAAAGGCAGCTACAGCCGAAGTCCCACCAGGCAGATTTGTTCATTTCTATCCAGTGACTAAGATCATGTAAAAGTAGGACATTTCATTAGACAGAGATGTTTCCTCTGAACCTGTTGAACACTTTAATATAACCTCAAATCACTGCAAGGAACAAATAATCCCTGCAGATGATACTAAACCTACACTTTTTACCTGCCCCTGTAAAATTGAATGAAAAAGTAACAGTACCGCTATTGTGATTCACACATAATTGAGTGTGCCAACTAATAATCTTTAATATCCACTGCTGACAGGATGGAATTAACTGCATTTTTCCCTGTCCAACTTTCATTTTTTTCCTTGTGGTGTAAGCCAGTATCTAATCCCATCCTTATATCATTTTGGCTATATTAACTCAATTGAGGAGAAAGTACTTAGCCTAAAGCACGTTAGGGTGAGACCTTGAAATAACAATGTTTACACAAGCTAAAGATGTCTTTTGTTGAAGCGCTGCACTGATGCTTGCCAACAAAAGCTTTTCATGCGTGGAAGAGTCAATACTGAATTATAGTTAAGCCATGTAATAATTATCCTCATTAGACGTAACCAGAGCATGGATAGGATGAATTCAGTTTTAAACTCAGCTAATACTCAGGAAGCATATTCTATATGTAATTTAATAATCTTGGAAATAAATACACAAGTCTTTCAGCACAAGATCTATTTAAAGCAGAGAGGCAATTCACTTCACAGTGAGAAGACCAATTTTTTCATTATTTGTTTATAACTTAATCTGGGTGAAGCTTTTGAATATGGTATTCAGGTGAGTGTAACAGGGCTTCCTGAGAGCAAGAGAGCTGGGACATGCTGGCTACCACACCTTGGGTGTATCATCCTGGTGGGGAGATGGGCATGGGTGGGAACTTCTATCCTGAGCAGGGAGTGCAGATCTGGGCTGGCGTTGTCTCTCTCTTCTCCTGAAGCTGGTAGGAGGAGAGATGAATCCCCATGGAAAGATGTCGTGGGTGCACTGAAGTGTCATCTTTTCTGTCCCTGGCTCATAATTTTCTGTTCTTCTTGACTTACCCCTGACAATTTTTGGAGATCCTTTGACTGCTTTTAGCAGCCAAGGTGGTTTTAGCACAAGTTTCTAACATCCGAGTTCTGGCTAGAGCCTGCCAAACCCCTTCTCAGGCAATTTCTGCCCTTGCTCTTGGCAACACAGGGGTAAGGGAGTGCTCCTCCCATCCCAGTCCCAGACCAGATGCTCTCCCTTTCTTCCTCCACCCAGTTCTACCATTCACTCTGTGCATGTTTTTCAGTTGACACTGTAGGCAGATGACTTTAAAAACTTCATCTCAAAACATATATTGACAGAAAAGGATGGTGGAGAGCCTTTTTATTTGTCTGTTTTACAACTTCTCATCTCAACAAGGTGAGCAGAAACAGACAAGACAGAGGGATGGTGATTCTCTGGCGTGGTATTGCTTTCAGCACCCTCATATTGACAAGCATGGCAACCGTGGGCATCTCATCGTGTTACTTATCCTGTGAAATCCCCCTGACCCCACTGTGGGAAGCATGGCTGCTCTTTTCCCTGGGATTTTCCTCCCCCAGGACAGGAAGCCTGGCTTGGCTGCCTGAACAGATCATCAAACCCCAGGGCAGGCTGAAGTCCCGGAATCAACTGGGGCTCTGATTGTCCCTGAACAGTTCTCTTGCAATGTCTCTGACTTTGCTGTTTCTTCTGTTACAGGGGATAATATTACTTCCCTATCACTGAATTAACCAGCTGTGTCTGAAAGCATGAAAACATCACGTTTTCCTCTTCAACATTTAAACCTGATGCCGTTCTGTGAACAAAACTATCCAGAAAATTAGCTTTTGGAGGTTGAGAAACTTTGAGAGACAGGAGACTCCTCCAGTGCTGCTTTGATCAGTCCTCACGAGACCCCAGCAGACCAAGGAGAAAGAGCAGCAAATTATGTCAGCCCTTATCCATACCTTGCCTCATCTGTTCCAGCCCTGCAAGTGCTGAACACAGGAACAGACATGTCAGTGAGAGGTCCACGGCAAAGGATACCGGGTGGTGAGACTGTATGTACATAAACATTTCTAAATAAGGGGGCTAAACGAAGGCAGCAGCCATGCACCATGTCGCTAGGAGCTGCAGCATTCATCTCATGGATGACACAGTCCATGGGTGAAAACCTGTTGTTTTTTTATGTCAGCCTCCCCCATTTGAGGCAGCGGCAAAAATCCCATAATTACAAAGAGAGAAAATTCTGCTCCTTTCTAGTGATGCAATGCTGATGTAACTATCAAAGCTGGTGACAGTATACTGATGCGGCAATAATACAACTCTAAGCCTACCAAGGTAAGGGAAAGCAGACAAGATGTGAAAAAAAATTGATTAATGGATTTATTTTTCCAAAGATTATTTACTTACTTTTGGAAAATTGCAGAGTTATTCAAAGCAGACTGATTTTTCAACTACTGACATGCCTCACAGTGATAAAGTAATCAGCATTTCTCAGAATATTATGAAAAAGGCCTATGGTCCATGGAAAAGTCATATTCAAAACAACTGGTGTAAGAATGTATTTGTGTAGTCTGAACATTTTTAAGCAATGAGGCCAGAATACTAAATTAAATATCCCATATTTTAAGTTTTCATTGCAAAATATTTTGTAGTTACATTCAAAGTTATCAAATGTGAGGAATGATATAAATAAGATCTAACCTCCATGCTATTAAATTAAGCTGCTGCCAACGTTATTATTGGCAGTAAAATTGCTTTGATTGCTATCAGCCATAATCAAATATAGGAAAAGCTTGGAATGCTGATATGTTCCACAGTAGTATGTTCTGAAGCAGTCATTAAAAAAGAAAGCTCTGACATGACATATCTCTCTAAAATTATGCTCCACAGTAGCAGATATATAGCATAATGAATTCTCGGGTTGCTGCAGCCTATGTGCTTAAGCTCAAGTTATTATTTTATTTCCATTTGTCTTTTTGAACAGTTTAATGTTGTAAGTAAGCAACAGTTCAATATACTGAATTATTCACCAGCCTGTGGAGCGCAGATTCCTAACACAGCAATTCTGGAGAAATCTCTCCCAGTTCTAGCCAGGACATGCATGCCAAAACAGAGAGGGCAGCTCTCCAGCACCCAGATCATCCTGGTCCATCCAAGCCCTGCCCAAGGACAGAGTGAATCTCTGCTCACAGCCTGCAGCTGGGTTAATTCTTTCCATTAGGAGCCACTCCAGTGCCCCAGCAATGAAAGGCAGAGCAGAGCAGAGCAGAGCAGGGCAAGCTGCACAGCTTGAAGGGGAGAATCGGTGTGTGAACGGGTCGCTTCTCAGTCACCACGTAGTCAGGCTTCAGGCAAAAACTGCACACAGACCTTGGGCTAAGCCTGAGGTTTATTCCACTTGTGGCTTTCATAGAAACCGAGAGAACATGGGCTGAGACCATAAACACAGCTGGATACCAAGGGCTGTTCCTTCTCTGGCAGGAACACCGCAGCATAGTCTTCCCCTAGCCCCAGGACATCCGCCTCGCCTCCTCACAGGGACACTTCCCCCCAGGATCTCTAAAGGCAGAGAGCAAGGGCCAGGACACGCTGAGTGAGGGCAGCAGCCGCTGGGGATGTTCAAGTTCATTCCACACTCGCCCTACAAGGGAAATCACAGGGCTGGGTCACTTCCCAGCTCCGCAAAGCCACACTACTGGAGCAACAGGGGAGAAAAAAAATGTCTTCATAAAACAAATCCTACAGGATTTCCTCACAATAATCCTCTACCCAGAGTGAGGTACCTGCATTGCTTTAGTGACCTGCTGTTTTGAGGAGTGTAACTGCTGGAAGAACAGAAGGGCAGACTTACTCAGTTATTTCCCCCATGTGTTCTGGAAAAACAAAGGGCTGCCCCCAGATACCCTGTCTCAGTTAGAAGTGGAAGCTAAAATTCTCCCCAAGGTTCATGCTTTGTTGTTGAATTTCAGAAAGAAGCAGAATTAACTGCTTCTTGCACTCGGACTACACTACAGACAGCTTTTTGCCCCTGCGAATCTTACTGTGAAACCATTGCAGGGACAGCAGGGTTTTTCAGAGGCGTTGCATGAGACAGCGCCTCTAGATGCCTTGGAAAATCTCAGTCTAAACACAAATGGCAATCAACTAATTTGATGGGGGAAGAAGTTGTCCTTTACAAGATATGCCTGTGCCAATTCTATAATCTCACCTCCAGAGGTAAAATTACTTTCCTCCCCCAGACTATACTCAATGTATGCCATAAAAATTTCATCAGATAGTGGAAAATTCGATGTACTATAAGACAACATGTATGTCAGAGGGTGCCAAACAGTCTGTCAGTCTCAGAATAATTCTACAATAGTTTTCGAAATAGAACTAGAATAAGAAAGGGCAGATATTTTTAATAGTTATTGCTTTTTATTGAGAGTAGTCAAGAGTGTTGAAAGAGCAAGTGTTAATTTAGATAATCATTAGGGGAAGTGATAGATACAATGTTACTTCTAAATTAATTTTATCAGTTAACCCTCTTCTTCAAAATTATAAAAGGTTGAAATATGAAGTTGCATTTTGTGGATGCAGCAGGTCTTGGACACGAGGTACAGCGGGAACAGATGGACCCTCCTTGCCAGCGCTGGTGCGGGAGGAGTCAGCTCCCTGCAGCCTGGGCATCCTGGAAGCTCAGCTGGGAGGTGGCTCCAGACGGGGAGTGGAACAAGCTGCAGCCACAACCTTAACACAACCTTCTGCCCCTATTCACCCCAGCTGGACCCAGCTGATCATCTCACAGCACCCAAGCATCCAGTGCTGCTGCTTTAAAGAATGGGCAGAAATGGGGAAGTGATGAATGGCAGCGTGTTCTTTGCACTACCTCATGTTTAAAGGTTTTCTTTACATTTTGAAAAGGCAGCTTATACCTGATCTCGTTGCATGAAGGACAAAATACGCCACTTTCAGTTCTGTCACTGCATGCTATGTAGGAAAGTATAGACATTAACAGAGCCACAGCCAAGCATCGAGTGCATCTGCATTCTTTGTCTGCAGCCCGGGCTTTTCCTGCCTCGCAGTGACAGGATCAGGGAAGAATTTTCTGTGACTAATTAGGTTTTAACTTGCCAGAGAGAACATGGACATTGGCAGTCTATTGTATAATAGTGAAGCAAAGTTTGAACTAGATTGAACTTAATTTCCTTTTCACTGAAAGGAAAGAAAGATTAATGAAATATCCCCAAATCCATCCTGTTAGCTTTTATTAAATCAGCAAATGAAATTTAACCTCCAATTCTGTTATAAAATCTTTTCCTGTAGATTAAGTTTCTGCAAACATAAATGAAATAGACATACTCTCCCCTGCAACATTTTAGATATGAAAATTGCATTACTTCAATCAACATCAATGTTACTTTAGGCAAATGCCGTATTAAGAAACAATTATTTCTTGTGTTTCTTTTCACAACGTTACCTAGATTTTATGAAATGCCAGAACTTTGCTAGTCTTTTCTGAAAACCACATGCTGATACACCAACATGTCCTTGTTCTTTCAGCCAATAGGACAGAGCTAACTCCTCAGGAATACAGAGCTTTCTTTTATTAATGCTATACTTTTTCTCTGAGGGACTTTAAGTCATGTTCCTCTCCCACCTTCTCTACTGCTTCTGGGCTCTAGTTATTGCATTAACACCCTGCCTTACTACTCTTCTCCTAAACATCTCATTGAAATTGACAGAGTGACATCAGGAAAACCCAGCATCCTTCGCCTCAGCAGATGGGAACAGGGACTCAGGTGTTCTTTATGGAGAATCAGCCAGGAGTGGTCCCTAAACTTGCTTCCAGTCATAACCTCGAAGGACCAGAGGAGGTGACATCTACCGGAAGCATCCAAACTGCATGGCAATGTCTATACCTTCGAAGCTATTTACCTGCAAATGTTAAAACAAATGAGTTGGGAAGCGGGACTCTGCTATTTCTCATTGGTTAGACAGAGCTGTAAAAATGAGCACGTGCTGCATGGGGACTGCCTCCGTCCTGCTGCCTGCACACCAGGCCCTCATCCTGCTGGGGGTCAAACTAGAGGCTCTGAGGGCTCTGGTGTGCTGCTGCAAAGGGCAGAGCCATGCAGAACCTCGCCTCTGAAAATGGGGTCCTGTACTCCCCCCAGGTGAGGGTTCCCACCATGCTGAACAGGCCCTGCCAGCTCTAAGCCTTTGGAAAGCACAGGGCTCTGCAGGGGGAGAAGAGTTGCTGCCATAGAAGTTAAAACATTAACACTGTTTACGTCAAACTGCCAGTGCTTGGTACTGCACAAGACAATGTGAAACTGTATAAAATATTTGCAATGATTGCCAAGAAAGCAGACGCTGCCAATACTCCAGAGCACATCCTCTGGAACTGATTACTTCTAATCCTTTAGAAAATGTATAAATAAAATGATGCCAGGACTGATGGACAAGCCAGGGCACCTACTCATGTTTCTAATATACTGCTTTCCCTCCACCCCCTTCCCTTCTGTGTACAAAATGCTCTCCTTTTTTTAGTAACTTAAGTTGACAATCATCAAAAGAAATCAAACTGTATATAAACGAACATTCTGAAGCATGTCACAGTACGTCAGAAACTATAGAAATCTACTAGAAGTCTGCAAAACAAGTATTTAAATCTTTTAGTAATGCTTTAGTAGAATGATTATTTAACTTACTAGCAAGAATGCATTTAGCAGGAATACCAGAGGCGTTTACCCTTAGTATTAGCTGCTCAATCACATAGCCTAATCCCAGAGGCCTAATCTGCGTGTTAGTGGGAACACAGCAATTATCTACATTCATTAGAAATTAGAAAGGGGGAAGGTGGAGAGAAAACCTCAATGGGTGGATAATTAGTTTCACATACTCTCATTGTTTGCATGAGGCCAAATCCATATTGCCATTGAAGTCAAAGGAGCTTTTACTAGCCCGTCCTGCCTTTTCTTGCCATCCAGACCACCAGCTATGATCATCAGAGCTGCTTGTCTTAGCCAAGGAGACACAAGCTTGTTCTAGCCTTAAATATATTAGAAGGGTCTTTCTTTCTCATAAGTGTCTAGTAAGTTAGAGTAAGTGGATTTCAATAGTCTGCTTGTTGGTAACTGCAGCTGGTGGCTGCTTTGGGTTCTTTATTTTGTGCTTAACACAATACTGCTTTAGAACAGATGGATTTAGTAAAGCTTGCTAAGATACTAAATAAGAGTAGGGTGTTCCTAAAGCAGCTGGACACAAATTGGGCAAACATATAATGGAAGACTGTTTCTTTCATTCTCCATTCCCTAATAAAGATGTAATGATTTATCATATAGCTGGAGAACTGACAGTCCTCTCAATCGAAAGGTAGTGTTACGCCTCACTATGAGTCATTTCTGGTTAATCCCAGACAGGGGGAGAGAACAGACTACTCTTGCAGCCTGACTTCTGCAAGCTCATTATAATTACAGCTGTCCTCAAGCTGAAGAATTCAGAAATATTTCATGTCTCCAAACTTTTACTGTAGCTCTTTGTAGCAGCAGATCTGTGTTCGTTCTCAGTCAGTGTAGCAATAAGATGTTCTGTGGTATTTTGTACCCTTATAATCCTCTTTTATTAATGACAGAAATTGGTGAAACCAGTTTTACTAAGGGTCTTTGGACTTTTCCAGTCACTCCAAGTGACCAGGAAATTGTGCAAGCTGCATCTACAACTACCTATTCTAAGCTCAGGTCAGAGATTGCTATTTAGAGACGTTCTGTCTTCATTAATTCACCACAGATATAAATCTTAGGTGATTTCTAGCATGAAAAGCATGGCAAATGCTTGCAATTCTTTGCTTTGAGAACATACATTGAAGTAAGTCTTACTTGCAGGTCAACTGACAAAGTCTATATACAAGTAGCAAAAAATTCATGAATCCAGCTTGAGCACAACTGCTCCTGGGTCTGAGGTGTAAAATGGGGGTTTCTCCTCATGAGATTCACTTTCTCTGCTCAGTGATCTTTGAAGGCCTCTACTACACAAAGGCAAAGGAGAAGTGCTGTGATGACAGGAGGTTAGGACCAAGCAGGATGTGATGGATCTAAACAAAGCTATGTTCAAGGAAGTGTTTAATGCTGGCTGCATTGTGACTGCAGAAATGGAAGTGCCTGCAGAGATCTGGAAGTGTCTCTGAAGTCATTAAGTGACTTTTGAAGAAAGGACTCCAGCTTCTCAATCCATCCACAAATAGACTCTCCGTTTTGGCAAAGACCAGTTACTTCAATTTTCCTGTAAGTGAAAGGAGGGAGAGATGGAGGAAACAAAAGGTTGCAGAATGTTGCTGTGCTGCACAGAGGCTGAAGGATCACTTTCCTGGGTACTGCAATGTCCAGCATGGCCCTCTACTGCGCGATACCTTGGTAGACATCTCATCTCCAAGTGTTTAGTGATGAAAAAATGTAAAATAGGAAGAACCAGAAGAAATTCTAACCTTGAGTTCATTTTCAGAAGGAGATCAGGGAGATTTTTTAAAAATGCATGTAGAATCACAAGATAATTTGGTTTGGCAGAGGCCTCAGGAAGCCATCTAATCCAGCCTCCTAGTAACATCCTTACTACACAGACATGTGTATCCCCTTTTACAGAGAGAAACTCCTTGCAAAAGGAAAACAAACAGTTAAAAGCATAACATTACCCAAGAATTACCTTTCCCTGGAATGATGCTTCTACAGTTAAAACAGGCAGTAAAAGGCCATTCTGTGATGACAAGGAGGTGCATAATATCAAAGTCAAGGACTGAAACAGGCATTTATTGGGGTGAATGGTTTGTCACAGAGTAATTAATATATGAAGAAAAATCTGACTGATATAATTTTGGAAAATCTTTACTAAGAAGCTACTGGAAACAGAGCCACCAAGTAGGAAGACAAACTCCTTCCAAGGAGCTCAAAAGCAGATACCATTTTCATGGCAGAAAACAGAAATTGAATATGCTTCCTGGAAAAAATGTGAAGAGCTCAGTGAGAGCTCCTTTCCAAACTGTGTGTTGTTCTTCCTCGCTTTCTGGGTGGTGGTGGTTCTGCTTTCTCATGTATCAACTCAGCCTCAGACAGAAACTCATTATTATGTAAAATACAACATGCAAACTCAGAATCTAAAACCCTATAATCTTAAAATCCAGCATATGGAAAATGTAAATGGGCGGTGTGGTGTGAGAAGCTGTTTTCATCTACTTCTGCCAGCAGTTGATGCCCAGAAGAAAAAAAAGAAAGCTTTGTTTATGTGCCATCCTTACACCAAAACAATTTCCAAAGAGCCATCATGTGTCCCAAGTCAGGCCACTGTTTGCTTTATTCAGCAACCTTTCAAAGCACAACTTCAACAGTGTGAGGAAATGAATTTAAAGAATTTTATTGAAATAGTTTCTTTCTTTCTATGGACATGGATACAAATCCACAGGCACCCATCTTGTATCTACTACCAACTTGTAACTACAGCTTATTCATTATGTGAGATGGGAGTGAAGTGGGGGTGAATCCTGGCTCCTGCTCCTGACGGTGTCTAATCCTTAGGTGAAGGCAACAGGGAAGGGGATGACAACAATTTCCCAAAACCACAAATCTGAGTAGGGCATGGGGGTTACCACTGAAAGAGCTTTGGACACAGCTAAATGATGGCCAGGGAGCAGTTCTGGGAGAAGAGCAGGTGGTCCTGCTGCATGGGACCCAGGGCCACCTGCCACAGAAAGACAGCAGCCTGTGGTGGGATTTAGAGGAACCTGTGGGGCCAGGGACTGGCAGCTCAGGTAGAAGGAAGGGATTTTGCAGGACATCTGGAGAGAAGAACTTGGTCAAGATAGCAAAGGCTCTCAGAGTTAAGAGACACCTCTCTTTATGAGGAACCTCTATCCCTGGTACAGAAATCTGCCTTAAACAGTAACATTATGAGACAGCTATTGTTTTGAGAGGCTTTAAAATGCAGCTGCTCAACATATCTAAACAAATTCTGTTGTAAGCATGCAAAGTAATATACTTCAGACAATACACTCCCACAGAGAGCCCGGGCTTTAGCAGTAAAGACACTGATGCAAGAACAAGTTAAAAGTGTCCGTAAAATAACAAATGTAGGAGCCTCCAGACTTACACTGTTACAAGACACACAGCTTTAAAGGACACAGACCAAGATTACAAGCATCATTGCTATAGCTATGACAACATTTGATAATCAATCTCATTTTGTGTTTAAAGATCTCTCATAGGTTTTTAATTAAACTTTAGAGGATCCAAATTATAAGTTTTGCTGTTGCACAGTGTATGTTTACCATGAGATTAATTCTGGTTGATTGATGTGCGTGCACTCAAGCCAGTCCAGAATATGCTGCTTACAAGGCATGCAAAGTCTGCTTGTACTGCAGCATACCCCAGCCACAATTAGCTGTCATGAATTTCTTTTCATGGAAGGACTACCTATTTTAATTATCTTTACTTTATAGTGCCAGGTGGACTGGTTTAGCAATTATTACATTTCTTTCAAATCTTTGTCCATATTTAGATTTTAACAAATTTCAAAATTAGCCTGAGAAAATGAGACTTGTGCAGTCATATTGTTTCTGTGTTTGTGTCTGTTTGAATGTCCCTTAGCATGTGACAGAGGTTAGAGGTCTCTGAAACACTACTTTTCTGTGTTTTATGCAAACAGGCAACCTGGAGAACACAAGCTCTAGTATTTTCCTCACTGCAAGAAAAGTTGCCTTATTAGACACCAGAAAATCTACATATGAAAGATAATATAAACATCCTGAGCGGCAAGAAATATTTCATAGGAACATAGAGTGTTTCAGGCTGGCAGTGCCCCCAGAAGGGGTCTTCTACGATACCCTGGGCAAAGTCATGAAGCCAGAACACACTGCTCAGGGCTTGGCCCAGACGTGTCTGGAGAACCTCTGAGAATGAAGGCTGCACAGACCCTCCAAGCAACCTGTCCCACCACTTACAGTCCCCACAGGGAGAAAATGCTCCCCTGTACCCAGTCTGAACCCCGGTGGTTTCAATGTACTCTGTCATCTCTTGTCCTCCCACCCTGCAGTGCTGAGCACAGCCTGGCTTCATCTTCTCCGTGACCTCCCTGTAGGTACCAGGGGTTGCTGTGTGGTCCCCCTGAAGTTGTCTTCTGGCTGAACAAGCCCTGGTCCCACAGCCTCTCTTGAGTGGGTCTGTGCCCAGCTCACTGCCCACCATCCCTACAGGACCTTTCCCACAGAGCTGCTCAGCCAGGCAGTGCCAGCCTAGATCTCTGCCAGGGGTCTGCCTTCCCAGGCGCAGAGCCTTGTCTTTGCCCTCAACCGAAATGCCAGGAACCTTATGAAATACAAGCTGCTGGCCACCCTGCTGCTGGTGTCAGAGCCTGGCTGTGTGGGATAGTCCAGCTGTGCTATGCTGCAGCTGGAGTCTGGTGACTTCCCAGCACACCAAGACCAATACAGGACATCTGCTCCCAGAGAGAATGTTAACTAGGCTGGCTCTCCTCTCTGTGGTCAGAGCCACAGCATGGGACCATTTTAATGTCTACTTACTTTAAACATATCTTGAAGGCAAAATTTTGCCCTCACCGCTTGGCAGAGGATAGGAAATGGACTGACACAGGCTCATCTCTTGCCAGCCTGCCTTTGCAGGACAGGACACACACTAAGATGCTTTTCACCATGAACAGCACACATTGCCCAGAGATGCAGGCCAAGAGAGGAAAGGAGCATGTTCCAGATTCAGAGTAAACCAAAGGAAATTTTACTTTGTGAACGTGCAGGTGAGTGCCAAAAGTTAACCCAAGTTCAGGCAGCAAGTGGATAAAACAGAAAACACATTCAGAGGGACCATATGAGAAAATTTCTGTCCCACAAAATCTCTGATCCAAATATCACAGGTAGATGAGATTGTATTCTGTGAAATATTTTTGCCTTGTTTGCGTACATGTTCTTCTTCCTAGACATCTGTGGTTGGCTGCTGCACAGATGGGATACCAAACGGGGTAGGTACCTGTGATTGGCCTGACACAGTGTGATTGTGCCTAAACTGAACCAACACACAGGATTCACACAGACGGGACGCCTGAATTGCCCCTACCACTGAAGAGCCCTTTCATGTCCTCCTATGCCATCCACTTCATCTCCCAGCAAAGGTGATCATGAAGCCTCCCCGACCTCGTCCCATGAGCAAACAACACAGGACAAGATCACACCCCTATCCATGTAACTGGGGTTAAAGCTTAATTCCCATTTAGGCAGTATTTCAGGCAGTAAAGACCCCAGAAACTGCACAGTTTCAAATGGGACCAGAAGCCTGGCTGTTCAGTGGGCTAGCTCTCACTCCATCAATGATTTTTTTAAATATATGTAGCAATGACTTGCTGAAAAACTAGAGTATTTGACATTGTTTTGAATTTCAGGCTGTCTTCAAGGCCCTTACCTTCAATTCACATGTTGTAAGCCTTTCGAGTCTGGTATTAATAATAAATATTATTCCATGCATCCTTATTTTTTGCTTAATTTAATTACAGAAAATGTAATAGCCTTATGAAAATAATATATGAGTTTTCAAACCTAATTAACATGATACAAGTGCACAGGTCACTAAAACAGTTGTTTTATCTGGAAGCCTTCCATGCAAACAGATAAAAACAAAACTACATTTAATTCAGCAACTTCACTGTAAATTTAAATCAAAGATGACTACTTCTTGCCTAGGGGTGCAGCCTTCCTGGTAATAAATGCCTTCCTCTTGTCATTATTTTACAAAAAGAGAAAGAGATATGAGAACCCTATCACAGAGTTTAAAGTATGTCCAAGTCAGCCATGACCAAGGCTTAACTGTTAGACCAGCCCTCTATCACCAAGGAGAAAATCAACCCAGATGTATCATATTATTTTATTAGTCTAACAGAAAATTTTACATTTAAGGTAAATCCACCCATTTCTCCCCCTCCTCCACCTTGGTATACCTTCTATAC
>VZTI01004088.1:3508655-3527232 GCA_013397865.1 Struthidea cinerea
CCCCCAGCACGCCAGTCTGATCCCACAATTGATTTTGGTCTATAATATAAGTTAGCAAGAGCTGTGCATCAAATGAGAAAAAAATAACCCTAAGATTTTACTCTCATTTTACATCTTCTTGTATATTCTTAGAGTTGTGCCCTGAAGAATAAAAACAAAGCAAGTTTTATAATGGCAGCAGAGTCATTTGTAATTCAGGACTAGAGACTGCATTCAACAAGTGGTTTATTGCTCCCAGTCAAAGAGAATTGATTCCCTCATTTCTTGGAAAAGGGAAAAAAATTACTCTGGTATCCAGGATGTCACATATCTGCCTACCCACAGGCATTTGTCTGTCCATCAGCCAAGGAGAAACAACTGCCCACTGGCAAATAGTGCAGTTTGACAGACATCAAGACTGATTGATCCAAGGACTAAAGCAAGCAAATATTTTGTCTGTGGCAGTTGAAGAAGCTCCCGCCTGCTGCAGCCTTGCACAGTGCTCCGGCTCCTGCACAGCTGAGGAGTCCACATCTGAATGCATGGCCATGCTGCCCATCACATCCTGGGAGGACTGAGTTGGACAGTCCTCAGCCTCAGAGGGGATTCTTGGGTTTTCCAAGTGTCATGTCAGAACAGAGGGGCAAGAACACGGTTGGAGGAGAAACTGTGCAACGCAAACACCCGAAGACTTGTGCTCCTTTGGTGCAGTTTGGCAACCCAACTAGATGAGCTCAGAGAGCCAGCCCAGCTGCTTGGGTGCCTTGAGACTTGAAGAAACCTTCATTTCAACCACAGCTTTCAGGAAACCAAAGCTACCCAATAAGCCCAGATGCACACTGATGAAGGCTAAGGTGAGTTTCTAGCACCTGGGAAAGACAAATCCACTTGGGGTAAACAAATCAGCTGTACCTTCACTGATGGTTAGCTCCAGTTGGCAGCAGAGGTGAGGGCATGGCAGGCAATGGCTACGTTCAGTCAAAACCAGACCTGGAGCAATAGGAGCCAGGCTTCCCAAAATGACTCAGTGGGTGCAAAATCTGCCCATGAAGCAGGCTGCCTGTGCTGGGGCCACTTCACTGGGCACCTCCCTGCTCCCCAAAACAGCCCCTCCACATGGCAAATATTTCTGCAACAGAGCTGTAAGTGATGTGAATGTGCAACTCCACCCACTTCTCTAGGAGCTCCAGAAGATGTCAGAGGGGTATGTGAAGATGTAAAAATCCACATATATCTGTATTCTCCATATCTCCATAACCCTCATATTCCAGTAACTTTCTTTGGGCAACGGTCCTTTAGCAGATTTTTGGAAAGAGCCAATGTCACAACACAAAGGCTATATCCCTCCTTAAACTGACACCATCACATTTTTATTTAAAGAGGGGTTCAAAATTTAATGCTGTTTTTCTGCTTTCTTCAAACACTTAAAACATTGAAACATGCTACCCATTAAAATCACTAGCTCTGAAATCCTCTCATAAAACGATCTCTGTTTATTTCTATACCTCAATGTCAGGACCTTCATTATTTTTAAAATTCTGTGAAACATCTACACCTAATTCATAATTAAATGACCTTTTCACAAGAATCCATAACAGCACAAGAGCAGGTTTTGGATGAGTACAGAATTGTACAGTGAAACCAAGCATTTTGGGTTTCCCCAAAGAAAGGCTGGTCATGTGGCCAGCAGCTGTGACAGAGCAGGATCTCTATATAATGTGGAATGTAGTAATAATTACCTTTTCCTGTGCTCCCCAACAAAATAACAAATAAATTATAACTTAGAAGAAAAAGAAAGTTAGTGTTTCGTTGCAAAGATTAAAAAAACAGTGAAGACTCAGGATAAAGAAGTTGAAGAATGAAAGAAAAAATATTTCAAATAGAAAAAAAAAAAGCTTTTGTACAGTCATACTTCCCCAGATGCACAGAGCAGCTTGCAGTTTAGAATTACTAGGAACAATTAAAATGAAACAATAACAAATGCGCAGTCCAAAGGCAAGGCAATCCCCTTTCCTCCCCTCTTCCCTCTCTCTCAGCCTGCAGCCAATCCAAAGACCACTAAGAGGCTTGTGCCCTGCAGGCAGGTAAAGCTATGAAACGTGGGAGAGAAAGCCACCCAAGGTTCACACCAAAATACATCTCAGTGCAGGCTTCCCAAAACAAGCACAGCAGGGATTTTGTGGTCAGCATCAACACTGCTAAAAATAGGTATTTCTTCCATTTGCCCTCCCGAGGTGCACCCCTCTTGAGTCTAGAGAAAAACCAGCAACCCATCACACACAAGAGAAAGGGGTAGAAAATTTTTGGACTGATTGAATAATTAGAAGCAATAAGGAATAGTTATCAACGCCAGAAGACTCCTCTGGAACAAGGAAAGAAAGATGTGACAAGAGCTACCAGCTGGAAGAGGAGACAGAACGAGTGATGACAGGACCTAAAATGGTTTACAGTTGCTTCTGGGCTGCTGCAGCTACTCTTTGCTATATTTAAGGAGCCAATGGCCAGAGCAGCCTTTTGGGAAAATACTCCCCTCGCCAAGGCGCTCCTGCGCTAGAGGATGTTGCTGTTCATCAAGGGAAGGAGGCCTTGGGAATCCATTTCAAGCTAAAGGGCTGCTGCTATGGAATAATATATCCAGTTATGAACCCCAGCAGATTTACCTTGTCAAATATTTTTTCCCTAAGGAACACAGTCTGAAGAAACAGCTCCTAAATTTTGGGCGCAGAGAGCTAGAGAGATTATACTGTCATACATCACCAGTGGCACTTTCCCACCCCTGTCCTGTGCCAGTCCCAAGGGGTTCGTAACCTTCATTCAGCACCTTTTTGTGGTACTCTCTGGCAAGACTTTGATTTCCACTGAGAGCCCCAGAGCCACATGGCAGCTCTGGAAGCACACAGCTTTTAGCTCTGGGGTCCCTAAATCAGTTCCCGCTGTGGTCTCTAGGGCAGGTGCTATCACATGGACACAGAGCAGGACATCACAACCTTTCATGGGGGAGTTTGCTCCTTTATCAGGGCAAAATCCCTGATCCAGGACAAATCATGTGTGAGATGAAAGCATGTGTTCCTCTGCCTATGGCACATCCTCATTTCTACTGGGCATGTGTGAGACTGAAATGTGAACACGACAGGGTCACAGCTTTTCTTCTTTTATACTACTTCAGTTAGAATATGTCCCAAGACAGCTTGGTTTTGGCAGTTTCCTCTTCACTCATTTTTCTGGCATTTCTATTTCTTTTCCTAATCAAAAATCTCCGAGGCTGGAACAGCAGGAAGGAGTGAGAACTGTGGCAGTTTCAAAATCTCAACTAGTGATGAGGAAGCAAAGTGTAGGGTGAATGCTGTTTGCTATAATCCATGCCTGCCCAACACCCACAAAAGTTCAGGGGTTCAGGCTGTGACCTGTTCTGCTTAGATTTTAAGCTGGGGTGGCATGCTTGAAGCAGCATGAAGGGCTTGAATTTGACAGCAAAGAAACTTCAGGAGCATTATGAAGGCTGTGCTCAAGATGGCAGAAACCTCAATCTTTTGGCCCTCTTCCCAAGAGGAACTGGCTAAATTAAGGCCCCTTTCAGTTGTGGATATAACCCTAAACCAAAACCACAGGGATCTGATTCAAAATCTGCCTGCCTGAAATTGAGGCAGCTGGAATTCAAAGCTGGAATTCAAAGACTTTCAAAAGGAAGGTTTGGGCTTGCAAAGGAAAACCTAAATTTGTCAAACCCAAACAAACACACCTCAGAAGTAAGCTCTGGGCCCATCCTCTGCCTTTCGAGGCCTCACATTCCTCACGTCCCTCTGAAAACACAGAGCAGTCCTGTTATTCAAGTGCTTGCTAGCATGGAGACTAGACAGGATGGAAAGAATTGATTGCGGGCGTCATTTGCTTTCCAGAGACCAGCACTGCTCAGGCAGCAGTGGCAGGTGGAGGATGTGCTGCAGAGCAGCAGGGATGCCCCTCAGTTTGCTCAGGCACTGGCAGTGAGCATCCTCTGCTCAGAGAGGTTCATGGGGAGCTCAGCTGCTGAACTTCTCCCTGAAGCCCACAGGTTGCAGCATAGACAAGAAATAGTCTCCCTCTCCTGAACTTTACAAATTAACAGTGAGTTTGACCTGGATTTCTCAGTCTTGTTCATCAGGCATAGCTGGACTGAAGAGAAGGGAAACAAAAAAAAAAAACAAAATAAGACAAAAAAACCCTGTGCTGCAGCTTTGTTAAAAATGTACTTTGGAAGCAGTTTAGAAAAGGGCATGTGGCTGCCCTTACAGCCCCCTAGGGATGCTGGGCTTGTGGGAAGTGCAGCGATGTCGAATGAAGCCTGCATAGCTCTAAATCTGCAGCAAACACCCTGCTGGGTCACAGCCAGGTGAGAGCAAGGGCTGAGGTTTAGAGTTGGAGGCCACATCTTTATAGCTATGCAGGAGGGCATGGAGTTCCCTTTTTTTAATCTCAAACTGATGGCCCTGACATCAAATGCACTGTGCCCTTCTTTTTCTTAAACCAAGCTAGTTGCACTCCAGAAGGCTGAAAATATGTATCTCAGTTGTGAGTCTGCATTTTGCCCTGTGGGGACCATTACTAACTGCAGTTAGGGATGGACCTGCCCCAAACCTGCTGCGTGTATTTCAAACACACCCCAGACTCTCTTTCCAGAGCTGCAGATGCAAGCAGGGTGAGAATATTGGGTTCAGCCTCTATTTCAACTTGGACTCATTCCCCACATTTCCACTTGGATCTATTTCTAATTTTAACTACATCCATTATAACATTCAGGGTTTGTTTGCCGTTTTTTTAAATAGTAGGGCTCTCAGCTCCACAGACAGCCTCTGAGAAGTTTGAGTTAATGTGAAAGCACACCAAGGTATTTATGTCTCTGCAGACAAGGGCAAAAAGGCCAAATGCAGCTGCTGAAACTCTCACCCGATGTGAGGGGAGTGACATTTCAATGACAAAGTGACGTTAACACAGGGCTTGCAGTCCAACAGCCTGTTGCAATTCTCTTCAGCCTGTCATTCTGCCAAAGTTTGATCACAGAAGAGCACCCAGGGCAGCGGTAGCTTTTTAAGTGAACCACAAAACTCGAGTGGCCAACATGCAGCATCATTAAACAAACAAGTATAAGGGAACATCCCTTCTGGGGATGGTGTTATGATAGTTCTCCCTACCCAAATCCCCTAGGGCTGCAAGATTGCACCTATAATGATTGTCTGACTATAAAGCCTGTCTCTTGAGTTCAGTCTAATTAGACATTTGAAGCAAAAATTACTTAAAATATTTTCTTCTTTTAATGCAGGTACATGCACTAAACACATTCAACATGAACAGGAAACTACAGAGAACTTTATATTCTTCATATTGTCCTGTGCAAAGTGTTACAGAGACTTTGCTAGGACACCTCCCAGCAATTTATAAAATGAACTAAAATATTTGTAAAAAGAACCCCAGTTCTGAATAAGAAATATGATCCATTACTATACAGCTCAGTAAACACAGTATATATATACAGTAAATAAAAAGTGAATTTACTGATGTACTGTCCAACAAACACTCAATACGATCTGATTGATCGCCTAAATTTTCTCACACCTCTTATCTTCCAGGACCATGTCTTTAGGGCAGGGGGCTCTTTGCTCTGAATTTTTTCAGCACCTTGTAATTCCTGTTCACTCTTAAGCACTGCAATATAGTTATTGCACAATATTGAACTACAATATTGTTATTGAGTAATATAAACACAGATACTTACCTAGTTTGAAAAACATGTATTAGTACCATCTGGTCTGAAAAACTGTGACTCTACTACAACTAAAATACATTAATTTGCTCACATGTAAAAGCACTGATGCAAGCAAAATTCTGAAACTGGCTTCAGTTTCCTTAAGTACAACCCTGACCTCTCCCTTCAGCCACTGACTTCAAGTCCTCAGGCCCAAAACTTATGTGCTTTGTCCTCTTTAGTTCCTGGGGCTTCAGCTGTCAGACAGAGAATAAGTATTGTGCCAGGAAACAAGTTTTCTTGCCCAGTTTATAATATTCTAGACAAACTGAGAAATGTGCTGGACTGAGCTCTCGAGCACTTCCACACTTGGGAAATTCAGTCTTGTGTCTTTAGATGTGATTTCTTGGCAGCAGGTGGTACCTATATGTATTTCCATATATACAGACTGCGGGCTACTTCCTCTCAAGATAAAGGCTACAGCATTTTTTCTAGGTGGTCTGACACCTCTGCTTGTGTGTGACACATGCTACACACTCACCTCAGCCTAAGTCAACAGGCATTAGCTGTCATACAGACTAACCTGTAGGTCATCTAGAACTTACAATTCTTAATCAGAAAAGGTATATATAAAATTCTTTTAAGGAAATAGTAGCAATACAATCAGCAGCTTTAATGGGATCTTCAACTCTGTCACACCTATTGAGGAATGAGTCATAAATGTCACTTTTCCTTGTTTTGCTAGAGGACATTATGAGGCCATGGGAAGTGATCCAGGGCTTTGCTGCGTGAAGCAGTGGATTTAATCATATATCAGTTAAAAGTTTTAGTCTAAATATAGGGCATGAGAAGTGCTGAGAATTGATAGTGGTCCAGAAGTTTTGCTGATGGTGATCCAGAAGTTTCGGAAAGAATTTGGGCTAAAGTCCACCTCATATAAAGAGCAACCATACCTTGAGCTCAAGCTGTAGCCTCTGCAGGGACTGCAGCCACCTTGTGCCCAACACCACAGAGCTGGGTGCAGGCAGCTTCTGCAGTCCAAATGATCAGGAACAGCAGGAAGCTGAGGCATGTGAGTGCGTTCAGCACTAAATCTGTACATCAGAAATTACCGTGCGGTCAACAGGACCATGACATGGTATCACCTCATTCATCTGTGGAATGTATGTGTGCATCTAAGACAGGAGTTTCCAAGCCGTTCCAAGAGGCTAGATATGCACTGAAGCTTTGGGTTTTTTCTGTTCCAGAGAAGAGAATGGCTTGGGTACAAAAATCTTGTTCCAAGGCTAAGATAAAAGCGCCTCTTTTAAAGGGAGTTTCGTCTTGAAGATCCTGAAACAAAGGGGTTATGCCATTCCTAAAGAGGTATTCGAGAGTTTTTACACCACTCATTGCATCTTCACCTACTGCTAAAACAGGAGGCTGGAGGAGATTAGAAACCAACTAAATGTGAATTAAAATTAGCATTATAAAAAGTTCCCAATCTGATTCTGGGAGTTAGGCTGTGATCTTATTTACATGGTTTTTAATAAGGATAAGCTCCAGAGGCTGCCTAGAGGATAATAATGTTACAGGATTTAAACTGCTGTAATTGGGACCCAAATCTGAATTACTGAAATTACTCCAGTTTCATACCAGAGAAACTAAGAAAATAATCTAGGCCTTCCTATCCCAGCCTCCCAGGGGGACAGGAGTGTAATGCTGAGCCTAAGAAATCCACTGTATTGAATAATCCAGGAGGTGGTCAAGTAACTACACTTACACCTTTGTTTCTTTATTTATCACTTCCATCCTCACAGCCAGTTTGTATTCTGACCCTTTCTGTCTCTGAAATGATAGACAAAAACAAACACTTTTTAAAGCAACTTATGCTCTCTAAATATGCTCTCTAAAAAGCTGGACAAATTGTAATTTCTTAACCTGTTGCTCTGGGAAACATTTTTGCTGCAATGTCAAAATACTTAAACAGATATCAGTTCCAAGTAACTTCACCTGTACCGTCAGCTTTCCCTGTTGGACACACGAAGCCTTGGGGAACACGTAAGCAGTTGTGGTACTAGACTACAACGGCAAAGCCGAGCCTAAAGGCAGGAAACATTTTTGGACCAAAATTCAGTGTGTTGTTTAAGGTCTGCTAAAGGCAACAATGATCAGTCCATGAAGGATTTACTTCTGGAAGGCAGTGAAAAGAAGGCATTGGCACAGAGCCAACGTGGCATTGTGGCACTGCTGCACATCAGCAGGTACCCACTGCTGATGCATATGTGGTTTGCTCGGCCTCAGGGGCTTTCAAGGCTGCTGTGGATGGATGCTGTGTGTAGGCAAGTGGGTGATGAAGGGAGATGCCTAACCTGGGCTGTGGGGTGCAGAGCTACAGAGCTTCCCCACTGCTGCCTGGCCAGAACTCTCTGGACAACTCATCTGCTGCAGAGCTTCCCTTCAGAAGGTGAATTATTACAAATCATGGAAAGGTTTCCTAATAAAGGAAAGGAAATAAATCCATCAACTTCTATTCTGACTGGTTCAGCAGAGTCTCATGGCACTCGTTAAAGTTTGTGGCTGGAATGGGACTGTAGGTAGGTTTTGATTTAATCTTGGCTCTGCTGAAGTAGATGGCAAAAAACTCACTGAACTTGAGGAGGGGAAAGATTAATATGTTAAACCTTGTCCCTTAGTGGTTCTGCTTTGCAGAAGACAAAGTATCAGCACTTGCCTGGCTCACAGACGAGCAAACTCTTGCTGACTGGAGTTCATTTGCTAGGGTAGGTAGAAGGATTGCTGCTCTGCCCTGTGCCTCCTAGCTCCTCCTTAAAATCTGTCGTGAACTCACTCCACTGTGCCAAGCTTTTGAAGGCCACAGTGCAGATAGCGAAAAAGAAATAATTCACACTGGCCCTAACTTCCCATTAGAGAAGTTTTCCCCCACTGTATCCCTTTGAAGGCAGCCTAGTCTAGTAGGTGTCTCAAAGCTCCTGTATTGGTAAAACTGACCTTTGCAGCCTCCCTTGCCTTGTCCCCATTTTACAGGGCAAGGAGCGAGCAAAAGAAGTTCATACTTTTCCCAGTCATGCTGTTCATCAGCAATAGGGGAGAAGCCAGCACTGTTTGCTCACCATTTTGTGCTCTGTGACCGCAGATACCAAGTCACTCAATTGCTCTTTTCATCAATCTGAGACTTCTTTTCAAAGAATGTTAGAAATACCTGCTAGATAAGCTGGTTTTTTATAAGGTCATGGAATTTTGTAATATTCCATGCATTAATTGGCATCTTTAACCCACGGATTTTCAGACTTTAGCATCACAAGCACTAACTTATTTTTTCAGACTTTCTTTCATGATATTTGGAAAAGCCTTTTTATAAGACTTGTCTTGAATGTATTGTCTTAATTCTCTATTTGGGTACGGTCCCAGATGATAGCATTTTCCAGTGCCTACTAAAGCATACAGAAGGGGCCAAAATGACTTTTAATTCAATAAGTTCAAAAAACCATATACAGATTCTACTGAAGAGCAAAATTCCATAAACAGAGTCTATATTTTCATTGTATTCAGAAAAAGAATTTTTTTTTCAATATTAAAAAGTCCTGGGTTGATCAAATTGTTGCATATTTCTTTCTGGGTAAGTGGTAGTGAGTAGAGATCTCTGACAGTTCTATATTAAATGCAGGTGGCTCTGTGAATGCTATTCCTGTCTGATACACTACATTAACCATAACCTGCAATTTCTTCCAAAAGAACTGGAATTAATTAAATTGTTCAATAAAACCTTACTTACCTGGATAAACTCATTTCTAGTTTGCATTTAGGTTCCCCTAATGTATCTTACTAGATTAGTATTTGTAGCAAAAAAAGCTAGAAGTGTTTACTTAGAAAACCAAACATCAAGTGTAATCCTGATAATTGTCCAAGATTTTCCTTTTTAAGATGGAATTTTCTTTTATACTTTTTCTTGCTATATTCTCAATTGCTAAACTAATTTAGCACGAATTGATAACTTCACTCCCATTTCACAGCTAAATTCAAGGCTCAAACACAAATCCTTCTGCCTAATATGCAGTTCAATGAACCTCCATTGAGTCTGCCTATAAACATGGATTTGGGCATTAAAGACAACAAGAGGTTTGGGGATGGACATACCTGGATGTGACTTTCTTTTTCTTGTTGCTGTTGTTCAGTTTAAAGCAAACCCACAGAGCAGAAAATAAAATGCATCATCACAGATCTACACCTTAACAAGACCATCTCTTATTGAAAGTAAGGTTTTTAACACAGAAGCAATGCAAAGCAGCTACATTTTATCAGAGTATAAACCAAAAATATTATTTCACTTGCTGCATGTTGAATACAATAAAGTTTAAAATTTTGCTGTTCTAAAATTTATTTTAAATGCCAGAAGGAAGTACACCTGGGAGAAGATAACAGCTTTATTTTGTTTTCATGGTTAAAGCAAGCCGTAAAATTCTTTGTAGCTGAGCATGTTTGACGCAAAAAACACAGCCCCATGATTCCAAGTGTAGCATCATTTATATCCATAAGCAGATTAAATTTTAAAAGTTCTCTCAATACCACTGACCAGAGGAACAATGTCATTGTTAGAAAACACACGCACTGGTTACCTTATAATCAAATTTTCACTGCCCTTTCTGACAGGTTTTTAAGTTACTTAAGGGATCTATTTATATGTGGAAGCATCAACATCATGCAGTAAATCCAACCACAACTCAGTCACATATTTTATTAAGTTTAAGTTCAGTGAAAGTGCAGAGTAAACTAGGGCCCTATGTCTCTCAGTTACATCTGATTTGCGGTTGCTATAAAAAGGCCCACATGCCGCTCTTTCAGATGTGTTTTGGATTGAAAATAGGATTAATGTGCTAAAGTGTGATTAGAATGGTTAAACACGATTAATTGGAACAGACTTGTATTGCCAAGGGAGCTCCGCTGTTACTGGCCAGCCTCCAGTTTACCAAGTGAACAAAGCAGGCCAACTGTCCAAGTTTTTCCATGTCTTTGCTTATGTGCCTTTTCCTTTGCATTTTCTCATAGCCAGCTTGTCTCAGAGCAGATTAAATACAGCTGAGAATGCTGGTCTAGGTCTGCAGCGAGGATCCTCCGGGAATAAGCAGGAACCTCAGGCCCAGACTTGGCTTCTCCAGTGCTGGTTGAAAACTGCCATGCACCTAGGGCAAGGGTCCAGGTGGATCGACTAGGGAGTGGGAGTAATTTGGGGTTTTTAAAATGATCTATTAAACCCCTGAACTTTAATCAAGCTGCTACCATACTGACAGCTGTGATTTACTCACACACGGCTGAGAGGGGTAAAAGGGGCAAGGACTGCAGAGCTCAGGCACTTGTCCCCAGCTTGAGAGCCCATGCGTGGGCCACACATGCATGCCCCACCCCCCCTCAAATTAGCACACTGGTGTGCTTTTATCATGGGCGAATTCATATGTATCTGTGCCATAGAAAATCTATTTCATTTTTTTAGTAGATACTTGGCTGGACATTCAGAAAATGCTGCCCCTCTCCACTAACTGCCCTTCCTCCTCTCCCCGCCCCCCACCTTTTCCAAGCACAGATTAAGGATTTAAAGCTTAGGTAATCAAAGCTTTAAACTGATCCTGCCTGGAGAAGTCAGAATGGTTTAGTATATTGTTCTAAAAACAGAAATACCTCAGTGGTTTATTGCATGAAGATATTAAACTTTGTACAAATTAAACTCAGGAGTGCAGACATTTCGAGCTAAATTCCTGGCTATAAGCAACTAAAACCTTCATAGCAATTAAAACCATGTTTGATACTTTTTTTAATAACTCCAGGCGCAATTCAAATCACAATGGGATTGCCTTTCTCAATAATGAAATCATTGTACAGCTTGTGGAGTAATGGCATTCTATCTGGGAACGGGCTTGGAAAACACACATGCATACAAGATCTCCAAGACAGCATGCACGTATGTACACAACTGTCTTTCAGTATTTAGTGTTCTTCTTTAAAAACTGTCTAACCACTAGGAACAGAAGGGTAACCATATATTTATCCTCCGGGATTTGAGATCCTGAAGCAATTATTAGAGAAAAAAATGGAAAGATAAATGCAGGGATATTTCTTGCTGCACTCTAGTTCGTTTACGTGACTGTACATAAATTTCCATCTCTCTGAACAATGCAAACAGAGAGACAAACAGCATGTGCTATCTTTGCTCGTAATTTACAAACTTGCCTTGGAGTCAGTTCAGTGTCACTTCCCCCTAAGGGGCTCAACAACAACCTCTTCCCTTGCTTCCTTCTGGCTTTCCCTTCTCTGCCTTTCTACCTCCCATTCTCTCTGCCTCATACACAGCTTCCCAAAACCAGGCGTAGATCTCCTGTGCTTGTGGTCACCTCCACAAAGCCAGCTCAGTTTCTTATCCAGACTTTTCTACTAAGTCCATTGCATTAGGTAGATGATACTGCTTCAGGTGCAGAATGGATGTCCTTCCGTTTTTCATTTGAAAGTATGGTAGCACACAAAATCATAGATTGGTTTGTGTTAGAAGGCACCTTAAAGATCATGCCACGGGATCTTTCACTAGACCAGGTTTCTCAAAGCCCCATCCAGCCTGACCTTGAGCACTGCCAGGAACAGGGCATTAACAACTTCTCTGGCCAGTGCCTCACCACCCACATAGTGAGGAATTTCTTCCTAATATCTAATCTAAACCTACCTTCTTTCAAGGTACATCATAGTATGCCAGAAAAAAAAAAAGGGAGACTATTGACAAGCCTCTTCACAAGCTTTCTATCTTTCCGTCAGGTAAACACAGCAACTTCCTCTAGTGCTGTGCCGTACATGCTGGTGGCAGCAAATCCCTTGCAGAGATTTGATTTTAAACTGCTGCCACATGTAAGTTGGAGTCCTAAGGTTTTCTTCTGTAGTTAGATGATCAGCACCTTTAAAAATTAACTGCAGCTGCAGAAGAGTTAATTGCTGTTAACAACAGCAGTTGCAGATGTCTGACACATTATAAGCTCTGTAGTTATCCAGGTGGTCCTGCTAACCTGCTATCTCGTGCTTGCAGTGAGTGACCCATCCCCATAAAGATATTCAGAGTTTTCTTTTGTTAATGCTGGGGAGCTATTAAAGCTCTTGGCAAGCTTGGATTATGCTTTTCACTGACCACAGTTCAAGGTGCGCCTCTGCAGCTTGTCAAGCCTGCTGCACACTGACATGTACCCTCCCAGCTGCCCTCCTGTCTCTTTGTCTCTCTGCCGTGGCTGGCTAGCTCGGGGGTGAGATTCTGAGCTAGCACAGCAAAATAGCAGATTTTAGACCACACTTTAAAAGCTGGCTATGCTATCTGTGATTTTCCCTTATCTCTGGCTATCGGATCTCTCTTTGGTGAGCAGCTGCATCCACGGGGATTTGGGTTCGACCCCCCGGGACCCCAGGAACAAAGGAAGGCGAGAACGGAGACGCTGGAGGAGCTGGAGATGTTTATTCGCTCGTCCCCGGCAGCAGTCTGGCTGGGAACGGCTCGTTTCTCCCGGTCCCGGGGACTGGGGGCGGGGCTTACAGCAACAGCCAAGGGTGAGGGAGAGAACCCGGGGCCAGCCCAACACCCCTGGCACCGCGGGGAGAAGGGAGAAACCAATACACATTTGTATAGAGATATCATAAACCGAGGGGGTTTTCCCAGGTGCAGGTCTGTCCCTCCATGCCCTAGGCTGGCAGGTTTGCCAGGACACCCCAACACCCTCCCTCTTTGAACACCTGTCTGGTCAAACTTGTCAGTCCGAAACCCAGAGCACAGAGCTGAGCATTCACCAGGAGAAAAACACATCCAGTGGCGAAGGCAAATCCGCCCCATCGAAAATGCCAGTTGAAAGTAAGCTTCCAAAGCCCTGTGCTTGGACAATCCTTTGGAGTAGTCCAGTTTGTCACTGAAGCAATGAAGTCATCATTCAGGTACTTTGAAAACCTCTCCTAAGGGCTTGCTTCAATCAAAACACACTCAGTTCACAATGCTGCTTTCTTCTGTGGTTGCAGAGGCTGTTTCTCCCTCCAATACATGGATGTGGATGAGATGTGGTTCAATAAGAACAGGAGCAGCCTGTGGTTCACAAGTTCTGCCAGTTCAAGTGGTGTGGCAAATAAAAGTTTCTGCTCCATACCTGGCCAAGCTATCTACCCAAGTCATGGTATCCATGAGAAGATGGGAATATCAAGCAGCCTTCCTGTTCAGAAGCCTACAACGTTCACAGCCTAGTATACAAACAAAAATACCAACATCTATTTCAGTTTATATTACCGGGCTGGTCTGGGAACGGTCTCAAAACGCCCATCAGGTGTAGCTGTTCTGGCAGAGGAAGGCACCATTCAGCTGACTTCCTCAGTCACCACAGCCTAACCTGGCAGTGCTTGCGAGGACTGGGAGGGCATTTTGTTTTTTAAGACTTCCCTGGAAGGGAAGACTCAGCATAGCTGATGTCACATAGAGAACCCCTGGTGATCTGAGTTATATAGCTGTGTGGACGCCCCATCTTGGTTAAGAGCAAATATTTCAATAACGTCTCCCAGACAGCTATTGTATTTTCAACTCATCAGAAGACAAAATGAAAGGTCAGTGTTTATATCTTTGGTGTGGTCCAAACTGGAAACACTCATTATATTCCAAACTACTGTAGCACCAAGCTAAAAAAAGTTTTAGGAAGAGAATTTCCACTGTCAGATGGGTCTTATGGGTTCCTCACCACAGAATATTGAATGTTGCAAAGTCATCAGATCATAACAGTACCTGTACCATGTCCTATCTTTAGTACCAACTAGTTACATTTTTCATAACCAAACATGTTGCAAAGTCACTTTTTAATTGAAACCAGATTTTTGAATTCCTTGTGAAGTACACTAAAAAAGCACAAGGTACAACCTGCCCTCTGCACCACCACCATGTATTGGAAGCTGCCAGTGCTGAGAAGAAGAAAGCTGCTGCTATGGGTCCCAGGGCACATGCGACCAGCCACATATTCTGTGCCTTATGCGTTTGGAGATCTTGCCTTAGGGGAGGTTCCCATTTTTGCTTTTTTGTCAGATATGATCAGTGTTTAATGCGTGTGCAGATGCGTATGACACCACTTGCAGATTCGTGTAGAACACAACCATAACTCTCTGAGAGAAGGCTGTTCATTTGGGTACTTAGGGGTGCTGTAAGCCTTGCTTTAGTTACCCAACCTCAGCGCCAGGGAACTAATCTATCATCTCACCAAAGGTGAGACACGGCAGCAGAGAACCTGAAGCTGAACTGCGAATGTTCCTACAAGAGACGTAGAGCAGTGACATGTAAATGGAGGGGATGGAGGTACAGGGATGTAGGTGGAAGCAGAATTGGGACCCAGGCTATTTATAGCACCGAGTTAAGGTGATTCAGAAGTTACAGCCTGAGTAGGACACCTGGGTCTTTGCATGGCCATGGATTTTTTTTGTGACCTATGGAAGTCACTTAGCTTCCCTTAGCTGTACATCCTTATAGCTGGGGTTACCAGTGTGACCTTGCACAGCACAGTGACAATAATTGCACAGAAGGTGTAAAAGAATGATGGTAGCAGCTATTGTGCAAGTGGAATGGATATATCACATTTATTTTTCTACGGACACTTCCCAAAATAATACATTGACATTTATAATTCACTTTCCTGAGCTTTTCTCTTGCGTAATGTGTAGCATTATAAAATCTTTACGGGCTGAGTATCATTACATGCATATTTATAGACAGTGAGGGAAAGAGAGTTGGAACAAAATCATCGAGGACAGGATGGAATAAGGAACTGAATGCTCTGACCCTGTTCAAGGAAAGCAAAAGCACTGGTCACACTGAAGCCAGTGAGTCCTTCTTTTGATTTGAACATGCTTAAGTCTTTTGTCAGAAGGGGGCCAAGAGCCTAGCAGGGCTCTGCAGTCCCCGTGTTGCCTGAAGTCATGCTGTGAAGCAGAGGGAATATTGTGGGAATGTCTTCTCTGGCTTCCTGAATAGGACAGCTGAGAAATTAAAGCTAAGAATGAGAGTCTGTCCCAGGTTTTACACAAAGCTCTGTGCACTCCAGAGAAGAATTTGGAGAGCTTGGTTACTGCTGGCTAAATACATATTCAGGGCAAAATTCTTTTCCACATCCACCTGGTTTGCATGAATGCCAGGTTTTTGCATGCAAGGGAGGTGTGTGCACAGCTGAAAAGAGAAGCCAGAATAAAAATGACCCCTAATTTCATATGGCTCAGCAGGGGGAAAGGAGCAACTCTACATAGACAGGTGTCTATGACTTTCTTTAGATTCAAAATCTGGTATAGGACACTGAGGTCTGAATATGGTCTCTCTGGTTAACTGGAGAGAGACCTTTCAACTTGAGAATGATCCTTGTCCCTTTCAGCAACACAGAAGGAATATTGCCCACTCTGTCTGTTAAAACAGAGGGAGGAAAATAATCAGTCATCAATTCTTTGATTTTTTTTTGTGTTTTCCTGCTAAATCCTCCCACTTTTGGCTAAACCATACCCTTTTGGGAAGCAGAGGACTATCATGACGCATATGGAAAACATGCAGAGCTGGAGAGCAGCATTTGGAGATGAGGAGAGCTGACCCCGGGACCAGCAGCCCTCAGAGCCGCTGACAGCCCCACTCAGGCATCCTCTCCTCCAGGGCTCTCCGGAGCAGAATCAAGACCTTGAACAGGGGCTGAATGTGACATGCAGGCATTCAGCAGCTTTTCATACATCTTTATCTCTTCTGTTGTAAGATTCAGTGCACTACACAGATTTATGGGAATTCTTTCCATGTTCACAACTTATAAGTATTAATAACCCGTCCAAGTTGGAAAATAATACACCATTCCTAACTCTATTAACTACAGAAAATCTGGCTTCAGTTAAAATAAGATCCCCTTTAGCAATGCCCAATATCCAATAAATATTATATATAAAAAAAGCCAGGCCGCATCTTATCTGACGTACGGTAACAGTAATGTTTTTGCCTGAGGCACTGCAAACTTCAGGCTTAAGAAGTCAAAATGACAGGGTGCAGATTATTGCTTGAAAGTTATAAGTTAAATAGTTACCTTCAAGTCTTTTTTTTTATCTGATAATGATTACAGACAGGCAAATTCAGCAGGCTCACAAATCTAGAAAGAGATATTAAAGTTGTAGATAACATTCAAAAACTGTTTTCTTAATAGTTGTGTTTCTGTCACTGACCTGCAAGGAAAAATGGCATTAGCATTTCTGCCACTGCTATATAAAAGTGGCTCTGAGTTTTCCAAACAAGCGGTTTCATCCAGTTATCCAGTTTTAAAACTACTTGCCTTCAAAGTTAAGACTAAATCCTTTGGTCCTTACTCTGGCAAAACTCCTGTTGCTGTTAATGAAGGTCTTTCATTCAATTAAGAATTCTGATTTCAGGTTAAGGTCTTCTGAGATACTTAAATGACAGAATTACATGTTTTCAATAGATATTTGGTACTTGAATACCTAGGTCTGTGCCTTACTGGTACATAAAAACTACATTAGTGTGTTACAGTATCTCAGGATCTTTTGGGATTAAATATGCCAAGAGATGTCCTCAGAGTTACTCAGTGAGTCCTTAAGTTGGAAATGCTTCAGACCAGCACAGCCTGAGTAGAGCTATAACTGCACCACTTTCACCCTGCTTTGAACTAGCAGAAGTGACTTGCAGCATACCCTGCCATAGCAGGGGTCTCTTGCAAAGTCAGCTGCCAAACCTGTCCTATTGAAGGCTGTTGGAGAATGCAAATGACTCCAATTATTTACTGAGAGCAGCCTGTCTCTGGCCTCAGAAGTTCAATTAACCTGATAGACAGTTAATTAAAAGTTAAAATCAACTATTGTCTCAGGTACTCCTCAGACGCCCTTCACCAAATCTTGTGACTCTGTTAGCATATTTTAGCCTTTTCTCTTCCTTAGGGAACCCACAATGCCAGCCCTGAGGACAGTGCTGGGGGAATGGCCTGTCCAGGAGCTGTGTCACAGACCAGTTACAAAATTCATCAGTAGCTATGATTACTATTTGCTCCATTTCTGACATCCTCAAGAATTCACAGTGTTCGTTCATTCATTCATTCATTCATTCATTCATTCATTCACCCACTTTCTTGTTTTACTTTGTGTATTAGTCTATAGGCTAGATGCCATTTTAAAGAGTTAGGACCAAAATGACCCAAAATTTGTTTTTATTTGAGAGTGTGGATGAAACTTTTAAAAAAGGAAGCAAGCTAGTGATGCTATTCACAGCAGCTCATGGACCCTTCTGCACCTATGGATGTTAAACCCAGAACGTTCATTTGATTTCATTTTTGTTGATCACATTGCAGCACTGGCTGGCTCACTATTGCATATTTTAAGGAGATCTTTTCTGATCAGAGAAACAATCTATTCAGCAAACTTTTTATTTATCGACTTTGTCTGAGGCAGCAGTCTAGAAAGCTTAGAATGGCTGAAAATTAAAGTCAATGGAGAAACTGAAAGGCTTCACATGCATACCAGAAAGGAAACTTATTTTCAGAATGAGATCAGGACAGTTATCTCACTCTGAACATGACCTCATGAATTTGGCAGCTTCCAGCCTTCAGCAGACTTTGAATTCTTTGGTGGATCAGTGGCTTAAGCTTTGACTTTCTTTTCTGTGTAAGAGTGAGGGGGAACCCTCAATAATTTTGCAGGATTTTGCAACAAACTGTCTAATCAGTCATTCATCAGACTTACAAAGAGACTAAAACTGCTGTTGTTTTTATCCAGTTAAGGTCTGTTCTTTGCCAGTTTGTTTCTGATTCTTTTTCTCTTTGGGCTTTTTTTTTTTTTTTTTTTTTTTTTTTTTTTTTTTTTTTTTTTTTTTTTTTT
>VZTI01004088.1:3527238-3644863 GCA_013397865.1 Struthidea cinerea
TTTTTTTTTTTTTTTTGTTTTGTTTTGTTTTGTTTTGTTTTTTTTGTCTTTTTGCTGTGAGTTGAGTGAGGAATTGCTCAGGGTCCCCATGAACTCAAAGAGAATGGCACTTTTACCCCAGAGACACACTCTTGCCAGATTTCACTGCAGCTGAAATCCCCAGGGCCAACACTTTTAGTTGACTGCTGTCCATTTGAAGCACCATTCCTGTCCCTGGCTTCAGCAGTGACAGGTATGCACAGGTTACAGCAGGGATATGGGCCTCCAGAGTTACTGCACACATTGTTCCCCCAGTGATGCTGGGCTTTTCTGCTGGTCCAAAGCTTTCAGACTTAACGAGAAGCAAGTGTGGGACACCCTGGCACGGCTTCAGACACACCTCACTTTTCCCATATAAAATCTGGCAAAGAGAAAAGCCTGATGATGCTATCTTTCCACGTTTGCACCACATAAGCAGCAGCTTAGAAAAACTGGTACTTTTCCATATGACAAATGGCAGCTTTCCAGTCAATACCCTAAAATTTTGGTTGGTATTTCCTCTCACAGGCATGCCAGTTGGGAAAAAAAGGAAAGCCTCTTGTAGATTTTGTGTGATATTGCGGCAGTGGGATACCACTGTCCCTCCTGTGTGCCCTGCAGCCAGCTCTACTATACCACATTGGTCACTCACACCTTTGCAGGGTTGCAGGGCATCGTGGATAGAGGTCCTCACACCCCCAGCCACTAAGGGCCATCATTTTAACCAAGGGAGCAGGAGATTTGAGGGAAAGAGGCTTCCACTGTAAACTGGATGTTCAAGAGTGTCTTGGGAAAGAGCCTGACATCAAATTACAGGCAGGGCCAGGGCAAGGGGGGGTTGAACACAGCCTGTTTTCCTCTTAAGTGTTTGAGGACAGAAACAAAGGACTGAATGGGAGTCTGTCAGGGTGGAGAAGGCTCTTATTTTTATTTCCCATTATAGCTTTCTTCTGTGAAAGAGGTTTGGCCAAACTGATTACTTTCTGAGCAGCAGCAGTCATAGTTAGGGAAAAGGTATTGTGAAAACTGTAAAAATTGAAAAATATATTCTTTCATAATAAAGTCTGAACTAAGGGCTTGCTTGGGTCTCAATAAAATTGACAGAAATTTGTAACAGACATGAAAAACAGTAAGAATGGGAGTTTGCTTTGATCAAGAAATCTTCTGACATTTGTATTTCTGAGTTATCCTAGACAGTTACAGCAGGTTTTGAAAGCCATTAAAAAAAGGCTCCTTTCACAAAAAGGGTTTGGATTGACATTTCCTTCAAATAGCTTCCTTTCTCAACCAAATGAATTTTTAAAGAGTGTCTTTAATTATGACAGTTATTGTTGTTATGGAGGCCGGATGTGTTTCATGTCAAAAATTGCAGGAAAGTATTTTATAGGTTTCAGTTTGGACTCAGTGAGTGTATCTGCAGAGTATCTTAAAAGTAGGTCAGAGCTGGCTAAGCCCAGTGACTGCCTGGAACCAAGGTTGGCGTGGGGCTGGTAGCAAAGGGATGTTCCGACACAACCCATGCCTCAAGCTCCATGCTTGGCACAGTGATATCCCACTTCCGGCCCCAGACTGATCTCAAAGCCCAGGGCCCTTTCTGCAAGGGCTCAAACAGCACCTGCTCCCAGAAATACCCATTTTGTAGACACCATGAGTTAAAGATGACTCCCTTCATCCTTGTCCAGTCCTGGTTTTCCCTTGGGAAGGACAGCAGTAGCTTCCACATTAATTAATTCCACTCAGACTAATAGTGCCTAACCCACATACTAGTTCCATTGAAGTGAGCTGAAATTATCCACTTGTGCAGAGATTAAATCTCTTGAGAAGGTGTAGAAAAAATAGTCATGCTCTTAATAAATACTTGCAGCATCCAGACGCCTTAAACACAGCCATTTTTAGTAATTAATTTGCTATAGATGTAGCTAGCCAATTTAAAGAGTCAGATTTATTCTGATTAAAGCATTTACTTCTATGTCAGCAGAAGGAAAATTTACTGCCACAGGAAAACATAAATGTCAAATGTGTGCTTGAATATACAGAGTATGGTAGATAGAAGACGATGTTTTCACAGGTCATGTGCTTAAAGGTCAGTAGGGTTAAAGAGCACTTTTTTTGTTGTTTTAAAGCTGCCATACATGAAGAAGGAGCTCTGCAGCTGAAGGGAAAATGGCAAGACGGAATGTGCTCTAATGTCCACGGGAAGAGCACCAGGCACTCAAAAGGAGCACATGCATACAAACAATAGCTGAATTTGCCTCAAGACCCATAAAGAAGACTCCTTTATATAATATTGTTCTGGTGCCAGAACAACTGCTTTCCTGTTCTGATGCACATTGGCAGTTTTGCTTTTTTAGACATCAGTAACCACGGGTACTCTTCTCTTCACAGACTTGCAATGTCTAACATCACTATACTTGTGTGAAAAATTGCTATGTCCAAACCAATTCTTATCAAGGGAGAATTCCAGTCTCCAGAAGACTAAGAATATTTCACCTGCACAAATGCGGTGGGGACATTGGAGAGAAAATATTGAAATAAATTGAAACCAACCTCTTACAGCCAGAAATTCCTGTTGGAACTAGGGGAGCAGTACTGGTGCCTAGCTGTAAGCACTGAACGTCACCTGGGACCACTGAGGGTGCCTAGGGCATTAGCATAAGACCAGAAGCAATGACAGAGGACTCCTGCAAGGGACCCATGCCCTTATGGAGTGGTGTCTGGCAGCCACCTATATTTAGGAACCTGAATATCTCCCTAAATAACTCTAAGAATAGGAGTTTTTAAAGCAGAAATTAATATAGAGCCTATGAAATTCAGGCAGCTATGGACAGAACATGAATGGGACAATGACTTCCTGGATTTTGTGTGTTCTGGAGACCAGATCTCATGTTCCCACCACAAGTGCTGGCAGGGACTGAAATCCTGCTCTGAATATTCCCTGTGACTTCAGGTCTTATCCTAAAACAGTCTAGGCTGCCGCTGCTGGCTTTGATCTGTTTTGAGGCTGCTCACTCAGCACCTCACAAGAGGTGCTGCAGGATGAGGCCATTAGCCTGTATTTACATTGCCTGGTAATGCCATCAAACATTCTACTTCTAGTCATTAGCAATCCATCCCTCCTGCCTTTCCTCTCCCTGAGGAAGTGCTCACAGAACCTGTCTCATGGATTTCTGTTTTTTCATTATTGTTGTAGTCTCCCCAGTTTATCTTTCTCTTTCATTAAACAACAAACCACAGATACAGTTTCAACCTAACAGCCTGCTTGCAAGAAACTAACCATCCAGGAGCAGGAGCACATCCTTCCCACGTTCTTCAAAAATGCACTTAACGTGATTCATTGCTTTATTCTTTGCTTGAAGCATGTCTCACTTACATTAATAATATTTTACCTTTCACTTATAAATTCAAACACGAAAGTGGTTGTCATTCTCCAAATGATCATATACATAAAATATTACTAGCCTATCACTTTCCAAAGGTCAAATTCTCTTCTTTCCCATAATTAGGATTCAAGATTTCCAACAATAAGCTGTTGCAGCAGAAGTATAGCTCTTTTATGTTTACTAATTCACATCTCTGCTTTCTCACTTTGCCAAGAGGAAAAAGGAAATGGTTTTAAGTGGGATAAGTACACTTTTTTCTAAACAAAATAAGAAGAGGAAGTTCCAAATATGGAGGAAACAAGAAATTGGTGATCTGATTCAGTAAGAATTCACACAGAGAGTCCTTAGTTTTTGAAAGTTTATCAATTCAGTCCTTCACACTGAAGTGGTACAGCCTCTGATGTGCTGCGTCTCATGTGCCTGAATATGCAAGTCAGAGTTCCTGATTAATAAAATTCCAGTCATGGAATGGATCCTCTCACACCTAAAATGGCAATATCAATATCTTAAGTCATTTTTTCATGCTCTTGCAGGAGCAGACTTCATTTTAAGTCTGATTAAAATAAAGGGTAATATTATATTATGAAACTATACCCTGATTTTTTAGGTAATACCTGAAAGGAAGTAAGTTTTGTCTGGAGTGAAAAAGGTGTGTTAAATCAACCAACCTGTCTGAGAGCACAAAGGTAAACATAGTGAGCAGTGTGATTTCCTGTAACAGGATTTTGCTACATCTAAATATAAAAATCTCATGTAATAGGAACCATGCCTTTTGTGTCCCACAAGAACCTTCCCAAGGGGCCAGAGAGAAAGTTCATAAATGTGTTCTTGCAAAAAAAGTCTGTTTTTTAAAAAATAAAATTCAATAACAGGGAAAAGAACAAGCAGTACCCACACAATGTAGTATCTTCCCATTAAGAAATTTTCTTGATGAAATTCCTATTTTTCTGATTTCCTGTACATATACGTCTCTGGAATTTCCTCTAACCTGGCTGTGGTACAAGTAAAGGGAGCTTTTTGGCTTTGGTTATATACCTGGACTTCAGGATCTGGGCTGATGGAAATCGTCTGGGATCATCTGTCCACGGGCAGATGAGTCCACTCCTCCCATGTCTTAGTCAGTCTTTTGCAGGATACTTGGATTTTCCTGCGACAGCCCCTGGTGTAACAACACTGCCACATCTGAGGAAAAAGTGTCTATAAAGTGGGACTTGGACCTTGTCAGCAATTCAAGGCACAGTAGACCTTCAGATTCCAACCTTGCAGACACTGGTACCCTCAGAAAGCATAGTTCTTACTGATGGGGGGATGGGTGCAGTTTGCCAACACAGATGCCAGCGCTTTGCTTGGGAGCTGCTGAGGGCCTTCTCATGATGCAGAAGCCTTCTCAGGCAGTACCCTGACATTCTGGCTCCCTGCTGCCACTTCCAGCCTCACATTTTGAGGTTTCCAGTCCTGCTGAAGAGATGACTCAGCTGCCTGTGAAGCTGTATCAAAACCACATCATTTTAGAGCCCAATGTAAACCAGCCCTGTCTTCAATTTACCTTCATATGCCAGCCAAAAATGGTGCCAGTTCTGATGCAAGTCAGAGTTCTGAGTCACTGCCTCATTAATTTCTAGATACAGGTTTTAGGTGCTTTAAAACTTTCCTCAAAATCCAATTCCCCCAGATTCCCAGTCACTTTAACATGTCTTCTTTGAAGTCCTTCCAGTTTTTCTAGATATTTTTGGTAATAGGTTGCCCAGCACTGAATGTAGTTTTTCTTCCCTATATATTTTCTAAATCCTAGCTCTTAAAGCATTAGGGGTTTATGTGTGTGTATGTAGTCTATTACGTATTATAGTATATCATATAATATATAATGTGAAGAATTTGCCTTCATATCAGTGATACCAATTTTATTGGGAGAGAAATATTAGCAGGATTTGATTTTGAGTCACCAGCTGTTTTTTCTTTAAGGTTATTTCTTTTTTATTGGTGTCCCAGTGAATGACTAAAATGTAAACTAAGTTAAGACTTAACAAAACACCAGGACGATTCATACATAATTGGCCCAAATTCTTCTGAACTCTCCCCAGAATGCTTTGAGTTTACTGGACAGATTTCAGGTTGCCATCACAAAAGTGCAAAACCAGACTGAACATTCTCAGATACCAAAGCTGCCAGTGCCATTTCTCCAATAAAGAGAGATGCCAAGCTTGGACAGAGGATGAACAACAGCAGTGGTCACAGTACAACCTCCATTTTCAAATCTGAGCAAACCTTTACTCCAGGTCAGTGATATTAATAATAGACTTTCAACTGATTTCAGTGGGAATTAGCCCTTGTATACACATACAGCAAGTGTTTATATCAGCAGATATCCCCTTAACTGTGATAGCTAACATGGATTGACTCAGCAGATGTGAGTGCCTCTGTAAGAAAGCTGTGCCAACACGCATAATGTAGGTGGTAGAAAGTCTTAAGAAGAGCTATTTCAGAGAGTTAAAGAAACACAGAAAAATTTTACATGAGATATGAACCTCAACTTCAATTCTGAATACCACAGACTCCTTGATGATACTGGGCAACCGGCTTAGTCTGTCGCTGGATTCTCCATCAAAATGGAAGTCTTCCTCACATTTTCCTAAGAGGAGAGCCACAGGACCCTTTTCTCATTGCGACTTTCTTGATTATTGTAAAAACGGTAATTTATTTCAGTGTCTTTGTTTCTGGAATAGCTTGTCAGCATTTTTTTTTCTTGTTTGGACACAAAACGTTCCAGGAAGTGGACTGCTTTTTTACCAAGTGAGATGACAGCAAATCCCCCTTGCTTGTAGTTCACTTCCAGCTAGAAGGAAGGGGATCCACAACTCCTAAGGTGGTAAAAAGTAGGGAGAAAATAGAAGTGAAAGCATTTTGGGTGTGGAAAGCTGGCTGGAACGCAGACACTGCCTGTGAGTTCCATTCACAGACAGTCAGAACAGGTCTCATGTCCTCACGCTCAAGTGAGCATGCTGCTGGTAGCCTGGAGCTGGTATCAGCTGTGCTTTGGGGGTACCATGCAGTGAGCGGTGAATCAAAACCATTCACCACTGCATGGACCTGCAGAAGTTCTCCTGTGCTGCCCAACACACCCAAAATAAGAACAGCTTGCTATAAACTTGCTATATGAACCTGGAAAAGGACTTAACAAACTTAACAATGTGTTTTAAGACAGTAGTATTTCATTTTCCAATTAGCTGAAAAAAAATTCTCTTCTGTCCCACACCTTGTGAACTAGCCTGCCTTAAAGGCCAACGATTACTTTGCACTGGTGTAAATAACAGCAGGGAGTAATTTAAAAAAAAAAAAATATCACTCTGTACCAGGCTGAAAACAGATAAAACTCCATCCTTCCATTAAACAGGCATGACTGTTAGAGTGGATTCAAATAATCTCCCCAGCCCAATAAAGTGCTGCATGGAACAAGTACTGTTGTTTAGGCTGAAAGTCTTTGTCTCTACTAGAGATAACAGACGGTGGTGATAACATCCAGGAGATCAATTGGTGCTGAGTTAGCTATGTTTTTTGAATGCAGAATTTGAAGGATTGAAGCAATTACATCTTAAAAATCCCACTTTTCTTTGTATGCTACACAGTTACATACTACTGCAACCCACTCTGAAACTATTAAGCCACAGGCAAAAAATAGGAAAACACGAGGACTTCAGTGAGAATTTGCACAGGGAATCAAAGAGGTTTCAAGTTCACTTAGTGCAGATGTTTCTATAATTGAGACACACTAGAAAAATGCATTAATGCACAAATCAGTCTTGCCTACAGTTATCTGAACCATAAAAAAATGTCCATAGTCAGGATATAATTCCCTATTAAATCCTATAGGATACTTTAAAAAAATAACATAGGGTCTTTTTTTCCTATTAAACTCTTCAGGACTTTTTCAGTAGGGGAGTCCACAGGGAGCACAAACAAACCTAAAATCTGTTGACCAATTCACCCCATAACCCCTTTTCATACACTTGTCCACAGATACTAAGGACCTGAATTTTAATGAGGCCAGCTAAGTGCAGCTGGTGACCTGAAAGATTTATTACTCCCACTTAAACCAGTAAGACTTCCTTTGGAACTGGCTCGAGCTCCCTTTACTGTATGTGCCCAGCCATCCATCCAACCCAAGCACAGACTCACGCATGCAAAGGCAGGAACTTGCACCTACACTTTTGCTGCTGATGCAAAACACACAACCTCACAGGTAGAGGGATAACCCGGAGTCTCACAGGCTTTTGACTTCTTAAAACTGTAATGTTTGAAGCATTCAAAGGGAAGAAAATGCCTGGGACAGATCCAAGGCAACCGGAAAAGAATATTTTTTCTGATTTTTCTAAGCACGACATAACCGTCTGCTTTTAGTGTCCAACACATATAAGTAGAACTGGCCTGTTCTCCTCAGCAATAAACTGTAGTTCCCTATCCAAAACCGGCAAGGACCAGCTGTACACTGCTGTACCATCCTTCAGGAAAGTTGTCTTTGATGGAAGTCTAAGCTCCAAGGAGTGACTCCCACCTGCAGGTTGCACATCTATTTGCTCCTCAAGAACCCCTCAGGCACACAGCCTCCTGCTGTTATGCTAAATTTTAACAAGGATCTCCCAGCCTCAAATCCAGAGATCAATTAAGATTGTCAGGTGCTGGTTTCCAAACATACCTGTTTGCCCTGCAATGCTCCTCTAAAAGAACAGCAAACACTACCTTTTTTTTTCTCTTTCCATCCAGACTTGCCTTGATTGCTGTGATGGAATAAAATAATAATACAAACAAGAAAGAAACTGTGTATCTCTTTATCTCAGCCCAGCAGGAGGCAGATGGTTAAGAGTGACTAACAAATTACCTTGCAGTGGATTCCACTAATCAGCCTCAGGGCTGGGCTGGTTTAGCGTGAAACAATTCTTAGCCTTTTTTTGACAGTGCTGGTTCAGGCGTTGGGCAGAGGACCCTACCCCCTAATTAAGAACCTGAAACAAATTGAAAACAGCTGTGAATAATTAGACAATTTAAGTGCTGTTAAGAAGGAATAATTTTTGTAGCCATCGTAATAAATCTTATGCTGTCCGAACCCATACGTTTTACTTGAACTTTTTTCTGCTGGTGGGTTAGTGCATTACTCACAAAAGAAACAGTATCCCTTTTGTTTTGATTGGGCCTGCTTAATAACAAAAGAGCATATCACTATAAATGGAAGTGTGATGACAAAGAGAATAGCCTTTACTTTCCTTAATTTTCAATCGTTATGGTTCAGATCCTATGTCAGATTCCTGGCATGTGAGTTTGGAGAAAAAAAAAAGAATTCTTGATTTGCACTGTAAATAATACCTGAACCCAAGCTACTTAACATTTTTTAGATTTCTCTGGAAAAAACATGTCAGGAAAATACTTAAAAATTCAGCAACCGGCCTATTAGCTTTATGTAGCAGATAAGTTCTTGAAGTATTAACTAAGACCTAGGGAAATCTATTTTTCTCTGAAATTTTCCACCTTTTTTTTTAATCTCCCAACTTGTCTGGAATTCAGTTAAAGTGTTTCACAGAAAGCAATTTACAGATGGAGAGCTTCCACCAGGCACTGCCAAACTATTCAGGGCCTGATTCAGCAACTCATAACTGGCTTTATTATAAAATAGTTCTGTGAACACCTAAATTTATGTTTAATTTTATGTCGTGTATAGCTTTCCTGAAGGCAATGCATCTACTCACTCACTTAATGGTAAGGCCATTCGTAAGTCTTTGTAGGATCCAGCCTTTGCTTGAATAATGGCATTACTTGTAAACAGGATACGGAAGGAACTCGATTATTTAGAAGCATGCTTTGGCTTTATTGTTATCTTAGAATAGCATATATTCCTCTGTCATTTTGATGGACTTACATGACATAATTCCAATCTGGACACAGATTCTGAACACCCAGTTTTTGAGGTGCTGTTTTGTTTTCCTTATGTTTCCAGAGAAAAGAAAACAGAGCTCACTGTGCCAGCCATGCGTTCACAGTGTTGCAAACCAGCCAGCAGAAATGATGCTGTGAAGAAACACCTGATGCAAAATATTTGGTTCTGCACTCCGATGGCCTAGATTTAAGTACAAAGAAAGGAAACAGAGCATTGTGCAAAGCCTCAGAAAATGAACCGTACGAAGGTGGTGGGAGTGAGGGTCGAGATCTATCTTCTCCCTAGCTCATAAGGTGGCAGGCAGCTCAGGCCTTGCTGCACACCTTCCTGCATTAGGTCCTTGGACACCTCTCGCTGTTCTGCATCTGCCTGCACACGAGATCTGTGGCAGTGGCTCCTCTATTTCAAGCTCTCCCCATCCTTGACACTATTTTGCCAAGGCCCTGGGGGGCATTTCTTCAACTCTGAATTACCCCTTTAATGGCCGATGCCCAAAGTAGTATGACTTCATCAGGATGCTGTTATGGGATGACTCCTTACCAAGATTTCCATGACCCTACTTCTGTCCTTACATTGGCATTTGGATATTCTGCATGTGGAAACAGTGGCCCCACCAGGTATGAGGAGCTGAGATTTAAATTTCAGATGTTGTATCACCTGACTACATGTAAGAATTATGAATCTGCTTTGTACTAAAATGTATTTTTGGAAGTTGTTTTGAAAAATCCAGGATGACACAAAAGCAGGGCAACTGTGCTGAACCATGGCAAATATTTCCATCACTGAAGGTATTTACAACATTCAAATTCCTTTAGGAAAAAAAGAGAAAGAATGATTTATGCTCTAAAGATACTTTAGAAATAGTAGCATGATACACTATTCCTAATTTTCCTCCCTTCACTTTTCATTCACTTACTTGCAATCGCATGTATGAATTTCGTTTTTCAAGAACAAAGATTGAATGTCTTCCCCAGAAAAGAGATGCAGCACTGACGAGGAGGGAGTTAATAGATTGCCTCTGCATCCAGTGGGAGCAGAGGAAATATCAGCAGAGACATACCTATCTATTCATAGGTGCTTCTCCTCTTTCCTCCCTGACTGCTGCTCTCTTTGGAGAACTAGTGACTAATGAAGATCCCCAGAGGTTTCCTAATTTTGGCCTAGGGTGCAGCAGGAGTTTACAGTGGCCAAAAGAACAATCTGATATTTCAACAATACAGCCATTGGCAACACTGAGTTCAAGAAGCATTTGGACAATGCTCTCAGGCACATGGTGGGATTCCTGGGGAGTCCTGTGCAGGGCCAGGGGTTGGACTTGATGATCCTGATGTGTCCCCTCCAAGTCAGCATATTCTATGATTCTGTGATAAGCAGTTTAGGCAGGAGTCATCAGTCACAGCCATGCTTGGGGCTTGCTGTTAACCCCAGGGAGGACTTCTGGATGGGTCAGTGCAAGTCTTTGGGGGAGAACAGCCAGACATAGAGGGAAGCAGATGCAAATTAAAACCAGCTCCTTTGGTTCCTGTTGGCCTTGATGGAGTTGCGGTGGGGAAGGAGCAGTTTTGGTCACCAAAGGAAACGCCTGTGTGTCTCCCACCAGCAGCACCTCCAGCCCTCAGCTTCTCGTTCCATAAAATGGGGCTAATAGATCCTTACCCTGTACATGGCTGCAAGGCTTAATCGTCTGAGTTTTATAAGGTGCTTTAGGAGCCTTGACTGCAACTTGTTGCAGACTTGCTAACTACATTATTTCAAAATAAAATAAACACATTTTATACAATCAAAAGGAAAAGGGAAAAAAAAAATCACCACCCCTTTCTCCCCTCCGAGTCAGCTTCTCAAAACTCCTCCAGCACAAGTTACACTGCGCTCCTTGCTCACGGTTTCACAAATAGACATAGCTGGTTGGCCAAGAGATTTTTTTACCCTGGTGTTTATAATTCCAATTGGTGTAAAATTTCCTGATGGTTAACACATCCCGTTACAGACACTTTTGAATGAATGACTCATTCCCAAATAATTGACTAGCTTTGTAATTTGGGAAGTAAAAATCACATTTATGAGTCCCTGGGGGAAAGGCCTATAATGTTGTGCATAAAAAGTAGATAAATCATAAAACCTGATTTTTTTTTTCATTTGTAAAAGCTTCCATTAGCCTTTGTGTGCACATTAAAGCAATGCCCTCTAAATGTGTGCAGCTGCTTTAAATCACTGGTGCACTTTAAAATCAAGTCTTTTTATATCGTGATGTTAAAATTACATGTTGGTTACTGTAATTCTGTCTTGTTTTTTGTGGGACATCCTTGGATCAGATCTGCTTCTGGGAAAACCTCTCCCTTTGCACTAAGTTTTCTAATCCGTGTAAGCAGAAGCCAAAGCATTTTGCAGCCAGTGGAAATGGTGTTTATCGGGTAAACAAGGGAAACAAACTGAAAGGACCAGTCAGTGCCAGTGCAAATAGGGCCCCATCCTCACTTAGCAGATGCATGAATCTTAGACTGAGGTTTCAAATAAACGTGCAATGTGATTCTAATGGGATTTGACAAGGGTATTTGATGGCTGCAAGGCAAATCTATTATTATCTACAGAATATCTAGTTACAAATGTAACCCCCCAAAGGTGGTACTGAAACTACATGATATTTAAACTCCTGAATGAAACGGCCATGCCACTTGCCTTGCCTTTGCAGTCTAAAAGTCCCATATACCTTTATGCTAGCAAGGCCTTTTCCCACATTTTCAGAGTACTGTAAATTAGTTTAGTATGCTTGAAAGAACCTGTAATTGTAACTGCTCTTGTTGACACATCAGCTTGATGCCACACAGAGCACGACTGGGACCATATCCTTTGGTTTTGCAGCTATAGTGCATTTCAAGTACTTGACAGGTCCAGCGCTAAGATGTTCTGAATTAGATTTGAATTACAACCGCTAAATGCCCTTGTCAAAGCTTGTTACGCCTGAAACTAGCCATATACATTTAACTGACTATTCCTATGGAAGATATACTGCTTAAACAAAGACATACTCCAAAGTTTCATACAGAATTGTCAAAATATAATTGAGTTAAAAAAACAACTAAAGCATAAGAAGAGCAATCTTTACTGCCTTTCCCCCCCTTTTCCTTCTTTGAAATAAATCCAAAGGACAATTTAGTGGAATCTCAGTATAAAATAAAAAGAGTATATGCAGTTCCCACAGAGACATTGAAATTTATACAAACAGCAGATTCATCCATACATTGATCCTAGTGTCAGGAAAGGCCATAGCAGAACTTTAGGATCTCACCCTGTGAAAAACATTTCACATCACGTTGCTGGCATCAGAGAGCATCTGGTGCTTCAGGAAGAAAATGAACTAAAGCTAGCACATCGATGAGAATCAGGATCAAGCCTTGAATTCCAGGGGACTCCAAATTCATGCTTCATCAAATAAGAGAAGCACACATATAGATGTGTGTGGAATCACACAATGCCCATATGCAGTATGAAATGCACGTATGCAGTGTTTATACAATTTAATAGAAACATAATAGAAACACCCTTCTAACTTGCAGATGCATTCATGATTACATGCTGGTTGTACCAGGCCATAATCATATCTTCTTAGGCTAGGAAATAGCAACCAAAGAGCACAAAGGTGATTTTGACAGTGTTTGAAACTCAGTCTGTGCCATGGAGATGTCAGTAGCTCACAGGGCCTGCATTGTGCTGCTTCTTGTTAACCCCTGGGCTGCTGACACCAGCTGTGTGATTGCTGGAGTGGTCTGCTGAGGCTGACCTGGCTGGAAAAGAAAGTGCTGGTTGTAAGCATTGGAGTGGGCAAAGGAGATAGTCTAAACCTGAAGGCTGAGAGAAGAGAGTGGGGACCTCCTGCAGCCTAGCTGACTGTCTCAAACCCTTTCTGAGCACAAGAAGCAGGACAGATTTGCTTAACCTAAACCCACAAAAGCTCAGGCAGCACAGAAGAGGAGGAGCAGGCTATTGCATCTGTCGAAGACAAGACCACCTCAGGCCTGCTTGTTCATGTGAGCTAACATCATCAGCTTCTCTTCCAAATTCTCCTGCATGAATGACACAAAACATCTTGGGAAAATATCTGTTGCTTCATCATAGATTTCCTGGTTGAATTTGAAAGTCACATAATTCTGGAAGTTTTCTAGATTGGAGGGCAGGTCTCCACTATGATGTGCTCCCAGGTTTGCATTTGCTGACCTGACTGCAGACACAGCCCGTGGTGCCCTCACTTACTGCTTCTCCCTTTCTTCACTGGGGACTGTGAGCACAGAACATTTCAGACGGGGTTTGCTGGCATTCCGCAGTAGGGAGCCAGCACACTGCAGAGGCGTATGTTCTGAAGGACCCCATGCCCGTCCACCCACAGTAGATGTAGATGTAGACTCAACATCAGTCCTTTTTTTCCAAAATAAGGATGAAGGTCCTTTCTCTGTGTGCCTTGGCCTGTAGATTGTAGCTTCTCTGGGGAAGAGACTCTCCATCCTTGGGAAGTGCAGGAAGCATCCAGCACAACGGCGTGCCATTTCACCCGGGGCCTCTAGAAGGTACTGTAAGACAAACTGAGAATAATCCTGCATTACAACGGATAAGGGCTAGACAAAGACCAGGGCACTACTGCAGGGCTGTGTTCCCATCTCTGGTGGAGCAGTGGTGCAAACAGATTGGGAACACACAACCAAGATTTCTCCCATCTGAAGCTGCCCTACGCATTACCTCAAAAGTTGAATTCTCCAGCAGCATCAACAACAAAAAGATTTCTAACCCCATTCCAAGAGCAAAATGTGGCTTGAACTGGTCAAAACCTGCTGACAGCCTTAAGCAGCATGAGAAACCTGTTTCATGATGGCAGTTGGTTATTTTAAAACTGAGCTGAAAGATTAATGGTGAGATTTTCAAAAAATGTAGGCTCTCAGTGACAGGAACTGACAATTTGCTCATGCAATTTCCCATCGCTGTGTGTGCAGTAGGGAGAAACGGGTGGGCAAAATGACACATGGCCAGTCTGTGCCTATACTTTTTCTGGAAACCCTAGCCCTGAAAAAGCAATAAGCAAATAAGAAAAGCGTTTATAAGAAAGGCAGAAAGACTTAGGCTGAGAGATACATTGATATTCTTTGTTAATTTTTTTATTCAATTAAAAGGCACATGCTGATTATTTTTAGCAGTGTCCCCCTGATACAATTCAGATGTAAATCACATTTCTGTAGTCAGCTGCTGCTGTTTAAGCAGAAATATTTTGACACTATAATTATAGGGTTGAAACTATGCTTTACATTAGTGTATAAAACACTCATTAAATTAAAATTCTTCCATGAAATCATGAAAATAAACAGTCTGTCTGAACTAGCATCAACAAATTCACAGGATGCTTCTGCGTTTTCTCAGGGCTGGCCTTCAAATGACTGTGTTACAAGGCCCTTATTTAACCATGAAGTGTTAAAGGTTCACATTCTTTTGAAGGTCCCATTCTGCTTATTTTTAAAATTATTGCTTTAATTGTTTTTACAACTTGTAAGATTTTAAAGCTATTAAGCCTCAAAGTTGTGGGAAAAATTAAAACGGTGATTATTATAACTTGCATAAGTCTGTGAGATGACTGTGGCACCGCATTTTTTTTCAAGGTGGATTAAATAAAAGGTGTCCGTGGCACCATATGTGACATGTCACATTGGTCCATTATGGCAGGATACACAAAGTATACACAGCACCCTGGGGGATGGAAAAGAAACCAAAAACTCAGGGTGGTAATGTGTTAGGGGATCCTTCTTGTCCTCTCCTTTGCTCCCCACCATCTCCTTGCCTTTCATTTCCCTCCCATCCATCACAAAGCTGATAGTCCTGCAGACAACAGGTCCAACTGTCCGTGCCTCAAAGCAGGCAGAAGTTTCTGGCAGGAGGTGTCAGAACAAGAGCATCTCAGTGAGGTCCATCCACATTGCAGGAGTGGGAACGAGGGAAAGAGTGCCTCAGCCCTGCCCTACTAACACAGGAATTCATTTATTAGGTCTGTTTTCATTTGCTTTGCTCCCCAAGGATAAGAAGTCACAAAGAGAGGTCACTGACCATGGGAAGAGGCAGTGTCCTCTGGCCTGATGGTCTTATTAGAGGGACCCACTGATGGGCAATTGCATCAGTCCAGGCTCCTCCACCACCCACCGTGGGCAAAGCTTCCTGGGTGGGACCACAGTCAAGACCCCTGAGCCTCACAGGCATTCCCTGAGAATGTTGGAAAATCTGCATATGTTGGCACACTAATCCCGATAAGCCCTGACTGGGTTTTGTTTGTTTTCCCTTCATCTGTACAGTATCACTGGTCTTTACAGTGCACTGAGCAAGCTGTGGCTGTGCTGGGCTTGGGAGTGAATGGCAGGGGATCGTCAGGATGCACATGATGTAATCACAGTGGTCTGAAACATTTTTGCTACATCTATATTCCACTGAAATCCACAATTATGGTTGACTTTCCTTTGATTGAAGATATTCCAGAAAGATGGACTCCAATGGTAATTGCACCATTTTATCTTAAGATATGAATCTGAGACTGATCCCTCTGGTCTTATGAAATTACAGTCAACATGTTATTTTCTCCATTTGTGCATGAAACGTATATGCAACAGTGGTTGCTGCAATGTATATTTAGCCTTAACTTGTCAGAGCCATCAGTTAGAAAATATTCAAACCCTTCAACCATTTTATTAATCGGGATTATGCACAAGAAAGTCTGTTTCAGAGTGTAAGTTTTAGTACACACTGTAATTCAATAGTAAAGATTTTTTTTAGTGCTACAGTTGTTTTCTTTCAGCAGCCACATGGATGATTGTTTTTTCTGTCCAGTATTACTAGCATTATGGTTAGCCCTCCTCTACCACAGGATGACATTTTCCATGCTGGATAGGAGCAACCAACTTTTCTGAGCTTAGATAATATAGCCCAGTGAATTAAATTAAAGAAAGTAGAACATTTTATCACCGGAAAACACTAATATTTTATTCTGGCTCCACATTATCATGATACCTGTGGGGTGTGTTCAGTGGGATTTTGAGAAATCCCACTAATAACAGTTCAAGTTACCCTTTTATTTTTGTTCCAGATCGTTCCACAAAATACATTTAGTTCTTAAGTTAGATAACTAACAAATGTAATTTTTTTACTAAATATGTTTATTCAGATGAATTATTGTAACTCTTGGTCACTGGATTTTCAGGTTCTAAACAGAATCTCGTGAGTATTCTTTCGGATTTTTAAACAATTTATGCAGTTTAGTTGTTGACCGAGGAAAGAAAGCCCAGAGAACCATTTCTTGGTTAATATAGGCTTCTTCGAAGAAGGAGAAAGATTTTTTTAAAATCTAATTTTTTTCTCAAAAACACCCCCAAAAAAAACAGGTCAAAAAATATTTCTAGTAAGCTATTAAAAATATCCAACATTAAATTTCTTGAACACATTACTTTTACTGCCTCTGTTTGGATTACCACAGGATAGGTGTTAATGAACCCTTCCACACAGTTATAGTTTGCTTTCTGTTGATATTTTCTAGTGTCTGCTCACTACTCTTTTTTCCTAAAAACATTGCCGTTAGCAAAGTTCCTCTCTACAATAGTCATAGAAGACAAACACAGCTGAAGTGAACTCAGGACTTGTTTTAAGAAAAATATTTTTCTAGAAATTCTTTGCTGGGACTATCTCTTATTAAAGACATTACACACATAAAATTTAGTGAGAAGGAAACGATGACACATTGGTGTAAGGGTGAGTGTAAACTCTGAGGGCAGAGTGACTTAAAACAGTACCTAGTGATGGCAGCATAAACAGACATTAGTAAACACTTGCCATGACCAATGCCCAAATAAATCAGATTACTCTGCAGTATATATGTTTATAACAATAGTCCTTTTGGTGAATTTAAGGCACTTCAGATATTAACCTTACGTTTCAGAGCTGTGTGGCTGCCCATTGATGTCGGAGAATTTAACTGCCTGGTCCTACCTCTTCTGGCACAACTTTTGGAATATTTTTGAGTAACTCCATGAACACAACTCCATAGTCTTCATTTTCCAACAGCTGTTCTACCTTCCCATTTCCCCACTGTGACTGGAGCAGCTCTAGGAGTACTCAGGAAACACAGAGCTACTTGTGGTGGAAGAAGACCTGTCACTGACCACTAAATATCCATACCTACATGCTCCAAGAAAGGCAGTTTGACACCATTTTGCATTTGGTTTCATCTACCTCTTGTAGCTTCCTCTCCCTCAGGAACAACTCCATTTCTCCTACCCTGTGGTAGGATGGTCCATTTGTGGCCCCTTACTTAACCAGTGATGACAGAGACATCTGAATTCCTCTGTGTCCAAGATAACAGCTGACACAAACACCACTACAGACTTCATCTTCTTGCCCATACCTACCCCACCTATGGAAGTCCAGGAGCTTGTGGCTTCATCAGCTTTCCCATGGCCAGAAAACAGCAATATAGTCCAAACCACTGGGAAATATTAGCTCTTCCCCTACCTTCTACACACCCGTCCACATTTTCTTACATTCTCCAGGAAGAAGGTTTCTCTCCTCTACCTTATCACATGCAAGAGTTGAAAGAGTAAAGTAGGGACTAGATCCCTGTCCTTCTTAATATCCCAGATGATGACCCCTGCTATGGGGTGGCTTAGGTATCTAGGTCATCACCATCAGCTGGCTCTGCTGGTAGCCAGCTCAAGGAACACATAGCTGAAGTAGGCAGAATGAGGTATTATGACCAATGACCTGCTCATCCTCTCAGTACAGCATATTTCTGCAGGGAATACGATGTTACTTTTTTTTTAAGTTGAGGAAGGCTGCAGTCTAAGTCCTCCAGTGGTACAGCCTTCATCCCAGCTGGAAGGTCTTGGGGGGAGGTAGAAGTGGAGGTGACAGAGAGACAACCTTTGGAAATGTGAATGTATCACAAACACACACACTCTCCACCATGGTGACAAAGATTGTTAACAGAGGACCAGATCACTGCCCCTGTTACAAATGGTAGCAGACTTCAATTTAACACTCACATTTTTCCCGAAAACTGGAGAGGTGCCTCAGGCTCCTCTTCTTCAGAGACTTGGGATATATTTAGGAATCAAAGAGAGGGACCAGCCCCCTTTTAGTGCCCAGGACTTCTTCTGGGCTTGCTCCTGGGTGGCTTAAGGCCAATTTCCATACAAGACCTCTGCCTGAGCAAAGTGCAAGGGTCTCCTGCAACATCCAGTGGAGAGCAAAGCTTGAGCCAGAGATGCAGTCTTGTACCGCTTCTCCTCCCTCTTGATGAACAGCTGTGAGGCAGGAATAAACAACTCAAACTTTAGCTAAGACACCCTTAAGTGCCGCTGTGTCCCCAGGGGTTTGGAAGCTGCCGGTAGCAGGGAAGGTGCTAGACAGCCACTCCTGGGCATGAAGGATAAAACCTCCTGGGCAGCACCCACTAAGGGGTATCTGGCTGCCCTTCTGCCAGCAGGCTTTTGGCAACTGGGTGTTAATGGCCATCGTCACCTCAGCTGACTGTCCAAGGATGAGGTTACGGCATTAACACTCAGACTGACGCAGAAAAAATTAGATGGAAACATTATTTGGCCTTGCAGGCAGCTAGAACTCCTCCTTTCCACCACCTCCACCTCCCTCACCCTCTCGCTCACATGTCCCCAGGCACACTGGCAGCCTCTGATTGCTTTATTGGTTCCAGGGGAAGAACATTACTTGTTCTTTGCACAGATCTCTCTTCCTTCCCCTACCTCTCTCTTTCTTCCCATCCCCAATTCCCGAATATGTTACTGGTACTAAATAAGCAGCACATCAAATGGTTTTGAAGCTTCCTCTGGCAAAATCATAAAATCTGCACTGGTAAAATATATATATATTTCTGTCCCAGATTCCCAATCTGTTTCCTTTAAATCCAATAAAATTTATATCATAGGGCTTAAGGGCAGAGAGCTTCATACAATTGAAACTGATTCAGTAAATGCAAAACATAAAAATAAAGTATTGGTATTCGGTGTTCCTATGTTTCAATATTGCTTTGATATTTCACTATGAAACTTAAACTGGGTTGGGGTTTTATGCATTCTTTTCCCCCCTCTCTTGTTCCTCCATTTTTTCCTTTGAATTTCATCTCTTTAATCACTGGACCATGGACCAGAAATTCTTGCAACTTGTTTGTGGATGGGTAGAGTCTAAAGCAACAGCTTGTTTAGGAGTTGTTTCACCATCTGTTCTTGCTTTTTCCATTAGATGGCTGGTTTTACACAGAGATTCATTTTATCGTTCTCTCTGTAGTGCATCGTCTTGTTTCATTCACATGCTCACTTATCTTCCTGTTTGTGCACAGTACCTATTTGTACAGGGAGTGCACATTCCTCAACAGGCAATATCCTCCACTGACTTCCACCAGGACCACAAGTAACTCCTGGAGCCAGAAATTTTAATTTCCTAAAATTGTATAATAGATCCAAAGTTCTGGTGGCTGAAAGGGGCTGTTATGATTATCTAGTCTGACTTTCGATATAACAAAGGCCGTAAAACAACAAAGACCAAGAAGCAATTCCTGAACCGAACAAAAACCCTTTGGCTGAGCTGGAAAATGTTAACAGAGATCTCCAGTTAGGGTAATCCCCTACAGCTTTGGAGAAGTTGTTCCAGCAGTCAGAGGTAGCTGGCCTCTTTTTGTGAAGAAAACATTGCTGCCTTCTAAAGTTTCCCTTTGCAGGCACTGATTTGCATTCCCTTTGCACTGATCAAATCAAGACCTATCTGATAGCCAAAATCTTCTGCCCCTAATGGATTCTGGGTGTGCAGCTGGCCCCCAGAGGAGAGGGCGGGCACCCAGGCTATCCTTCTCAGCAGCAGTGAGCTGTTGTTCCTCTTTCATCTGCAACCTTGCCCGGTTTCTGTCTGACAAAATAAATAGGTTGCACTGCTTTCCATTTTTGCTATAAAGCAGGTTTTGAAGACCTTATCAGCTCATACAATTCTGAACATTTCTCAGTCATAGTCCTGCAACAGATCTGCAAGAAATGGTGTTGCAAAGTACTCTCAGTGCTGGGCTGAGGAAGCTTTTTCAGCATCAAGGTGAATCACTTGATTCCTGCCTGTACCACAGCAAAGCGTGAGCTCTGCTGTCTGAAAGCAAGGACAGATGACCATGTGCATAGGTCACACACTTCAGATCACTTCAAACCCTTCACCTAGATAGGAAGATGCAGATTAGACTCCGCACAACACATGAAGTTGTTCCCACCTCAGCAGAGAAAGTTGTAATAACTAACTTCTTGAATTTGTTCCCAGCCCTGTTTCCCATGAGTCTAAAATACATTTAATTCACAAGGCTGTGTAATTAATGTTTATTTTCCTACCATCACCTGCATTCAGTGAGTTAAATATCTCCCTATGGCTTCCCCAGGCAATTTCAAATGGCCATTTAAATTACCTACATAAATATACTAGAAAAATCTTTTCTTTCCTCCAAAACCTAGGATTCTATACCAATATGATGATTTCTTGACATCTTCTCCTTTCAACATTTAATGTGATATAGTGACACCATTTCCCTAAGTAAAACTACCATAAGCTGAGGGGCTGACAACTCACAGCCTGAAAAGTGAGATATTGGAACCTTGCACTGCTGGGAGGGTGAATGGAGCCGGAGCATGGCAGGGTCAGCCAATTCTTGTCCCAGCCCTGGACTAACCAAGAGATTAGACATAGAAATCTGAATGGTTTTAGCTTTAGAACAACTATTTTTTATACAACCGTTTATTTATTACTTAGTAAAATTTTCCACCCAAAAAGTGGTATTTATCAGTGAGCTTTTTTCAGAACATCTAGTCTTTAGCTGCTCAAGAAGGTCTTTGTAAGGGGAAGATTTGTGCTGTTCACTAAGGAAAGAGAGAAAAATAAGGAAACTTTATCATTTCTTTTCCTTGATAATCCCTTTACATTCCTGGTTTATTTAATCTTATGAACTATTCTTGAAGTTACCAAGAACAGCACCTGGACTATGATTTCCTCTCCTGTGAAGGTGAAAGGATGTGTGTCACCTTTCTTGTCAGTCTTGGTGGCTGATGGAATTTTTCAGGGTTTTATCTGATGTACAGTTAATATCAGAAATTCATTTTTTCATTTATAGGCATTTATTTTGCAATGGGGGCCTGAAAGAGACAGAATTCAACTGTATCACAAATTCTGAAGCATCCTTTAATGGCCAAAAAGCTGACATTTGATTATTGGGAAGGAACCCTGGATAATTCAGCCTGTTCTGTGGGGTGACTGCCATTTTAAGTTACACCATGCCTGTTTGCTATTGCAAATTGCTTAACACTCCAACTCTTTTAAGACAGCAAGAAATCAGTTTGGCAAGCACTCATTATTCTGAAATCACATATTAAAGAGAGTAACATTTTCAAAAGTACCACAACTATTCAGGGAGAAGAATTTAAGTGAGGTATAACCTTACTGTGCAGCGGGTAACAGAAGCATTAATAGGAAAAACCTAAGTGGAAACACTTGACAAAATAAATTAAAGCACAGCTCTCCCCTGAAAAGTGACTAGAAATGGCATCCTAGGGTCCCATGTTTATTATGTGTTACCAAGTCCAGATCAGATTTGCTCAGTGTACAAATAAGGGGTGAAATTCTAGCTGGGTTGAATTCAACTAGAGCTTTGCAGATTACTTCAGTGGGGCCAGGATTTCATTTTAGGAAACATTTTTTTTCCTTTTTGAGCAGTCTGTGGAGTGGAAGATCACAAGACTGGTTGAAAAGTGAAACAGAAAAATCCTAAAAAATTTCAAAATTTTTTCCATTTAGTAGGGCTGGAAACAGGCCAGTGTTTTGCTTCTGTGTTTCATAGCTGAAGATTTTACTTATGGTGTTTTTAATCAATCTTCTTATCAAGAATATCACTGACATGTTTATTAGCATTCTTTTCTTCCAGAAACACATGATTTGGAAAAATGAAAAATCTAAATGATCATGCTGGCATTGATCTTAATATGCTTGTCAGCAAAAATGTCAACAAAAAAAAGAAGCCAAATCATGATGTGAAAAAGTTCACTTTTCTCTAATGATCTTTGTCTTGAGAAAAGTCAGCTTCTGAAAGAGAGGAGGAGAGAATTACTTTCCCAAAACGCAGACTCGCTGTCCCCAGTGGTCTGTGTATGTGGATTTATGGGTGCCTTGGGTGATTTCTCAACCTGCAGCCCATGAAGGCAGATGGCTGCTTGCCCTGAGTGCTTTAAGACATTGGAGAAGCCTATGGAGAAGGCTAGCCCACTGTGCTTCCCTCCTCTTTGGCACTGATGGGGTGTGGATCGGGCTGGGGAAGGAAGTTTGTTTTGCCATTTCCCATGCTGTACTCCTTCTGTGGTTAAAAAGAGGCTCCGGACTCCAGAGCTGTCAATCTGGCACTTTTCACTAGCACTTAAGAACAATTTCAAAATCTATTAGAAAAATGAGATCCCAAACCTGCTGTATGTGAACAGACAACAGCAACAGCCATATCAAGGGCTTTGATTGCAGGCAAGGCTGGCTGGAAAGAGTCAGTGCTGTGCGGATATTGCATTTTATTCTTGATAGCACAGGACCTCGCTGTGCTTCTGTCATGTTTAAGCTGTCTGTTTCCATCAGGGAAAGGTCTTACAAGTACAAAACACATGGGCAGCCTTTCAGCCCTGTTTCAAATTTCTGCAACACAATAAATCCGTTTGTTTTTATTTCTTCTTTCTGTAAACATTTCTCCATCTAACATAGTAACTGCTGTTTATACAGTGCAGTAAAAGCACAGGTCAGAGCACAATAAGATTATAGTCTTACTTCAATATGTCCAATCCACAATAAAATAAAACCTTACAAAATATCCAGAGGAACAGTTTGGGGTTCTCTTCATATTAATGTACGTCGTATGGGAGGGTTGTATTGGGGCATAATATTTTCCACAGCTGTCAGGATTTATTTAAAAGGCAATATCCTTTTTCTGGGATTTTATTTAGGTTCTGTTTATACCATATGTAGGATTGTTAATCCCATGATGTATGACTCAGTGGTGTATGATTACTTGAAGGTAATATGTACAAAATGAGCTAAATATTTTGGGATACATCCTTGGGATTAAACACACTGGGCTCACAACAGAGGGGTGGTATGATAAGGAGGGGACAGAAAGGTAACTGCAGTCTGCTTTTGTGTCAAGTACTTGGCCCAAAGGCAGACAAAGTCAGTCTATAATATAGGTTGTTGTCAGTCCTGCTCCAGTGCATTCCCCATTCTCTGTGGCCCCTGTGCTCCCTTCCACAGGGAGGCATGGGATGGAGGCTCAGATGCTTTGAAGGTTTTGAATACTTTTCCACAAAGGATTCAATTCCTTCCTCTCTGGGAAGGAAGGCACATTTATCCCCCTGCCCTGGCTCTGTTCCATTCACTGGGGCATGCCTGAAGAGGCAGAAATCCTAAAAGGCCAGCTACCTCAACTTTCATGGGTGAGTTAACCATGAGGGTTGATAGAGCATTCTGGGGGCTATTTGACAAGAAATACAAAACATGTATTATGTCTTCAGGTTTAAACAACATGAAACATGGGTTCATTTCGTGGGTGCTGTGAATGTATTGAGATGTGTTTTCTATCAGCTTTGACATGGAAAACAGAGGCATACCTGAATCCACTGAGCTAAACTTCTCCCGAGTGTAGCTTCACTGGCCTTACATCAGGAATGTGTTTGGCCCAGTGACTCCACAGGTACTTATTTTTGCCATTTAGTCAGGTTCTTTCCAAATGAATGGAAATGAAAGGACACATTAAAAGGCCATAAAGGAGCTGTACCATTAGGTTGCTAATTTTCTCGTAGTCATTCCGTATGTTTAGTAACCAGCCTGTTTGGTTAGAGAATTTGCAGAGACACCAACTTCAGTTCTCCCAAACTCTGTGTGCCCCTGGAAAGAGATGAAATATGAAGAGATATAGCTTGTTAAGGTGCCAACAGGCCAGAGTCTCATAAGCGTTTGAGTGCCTGGAAAAGCAGACAGACTCCCAAGGGGATTGTTTTACAGTGCCCATATGCCTGACTCCTCCAGGTCATGCGAGGGTGGTTGAGAAGGGAAGGAAGAGTTCAAACATCTGAGTAAGATGCCAGGCCAAGAAGATTTAGCAGCTGAGATTCAGGTAAGTGTTTTTTCCACTTTAATGAAAAATATAGTCAGCTTTTGAAGGGTATAAAGCAGTACAAGTCTCTTGAAGGACAGTCCCTGAAAAGGACTACTTAGTTGCTGGGTGCATCGCCAGGAAGTATCAATGAAATCTCTGAGACCTTGGCTCATCCCAGCCCTGCAGTTACCTCAAATGATATTTTTGAGCTCTGGGCACCCCCCTAGCCTCACACAGCTCACAGCTGCATGAAACTACCAGGAACAACATGCACTGCTCTACAGTGTTCAAGGTCTCCCACCATAAAGCACACCGAGAGAGGTGCCCCACCAATGCAAGGCTGCTCAGAAGGCTGGGAGGAGGTTCCAGCCCCAGCCACGGGCAGACAAGGGACAAAGAGGCAACAGGAAAGTAGGAGGAGAGAAGGTGACCCCCATGGCAGAATGGTCCTGCTTTACCTGAGATTTTGGCGACCACCTGGAGAGACGCCGTGTGTGGGGCTGGAGGGTACAGTCCCCTGCACTGCTGCTTGTCCTCGCTGCTGGGTGATGCGCAGAGCAGCACAGGGGCAGAGGGACAGAGTGCAGCTGGGAAGGGCTCATGAAATACTGGAAGAGCGCCTTCATGGGACAGCATGGGAGCTTCAGCATGAGGGAGTTGGGAAGAATGTAGCCTGTTTCAGAGAAAATACGTAGGTTTGAGGCACTTTCATCACTTAAAGCCAGATTCAGAAGTATTTATGTATCCCTAGGTAGTGATCTGAAACCTGATTAGAGGGAAAGGCTGGAAGGCATTCAGTGCAGCACAGCTGTGGTAGGCTGTATTTGTACACTCCCAGGTTCAAACTTTGCTCTTATCATGGAATCATGTATTAGTTTGGGTTGGAAGGGACCTTTGAGATCATCTAGTTCCAACCTCCCTGCCATGGGCAGGGACAGTTTCCACTATCCCATGTTGCTCCAAGCCCTGTACAACCTGGCCTTGAACATTCCCAGGGATTGGGCATCCACAGCTTCTCTGGGCAACCTGTGCCAGTGTCTCACCACACTCAGTGAAGAATTTCTTCCTAATATCTGATTTAAATCTACTCTCTTTCAGTTTTCTGCAACAATTAACTCTGTTCAAGATCAAAGAGGCCATAGAGGCAGCCTTGGCACCACAGTTGAGGGCAGGAACTGAGAGGAGACTGGGGAGAACTGTGGGGAGAAGTGGGGAGATGACTAGGACAGCAGGCAGGGTGGTGAAAGTACTCCCTAGGCTGAACTAGGTGATCCAGTCAGTCATTTCACTGCCACCCCACTGCATACACTTACAGGCAGCGTTCCACCAGCACTGCAAACAGCAGCCTTGGTTACAGCTGAGCAATGACTGCTTTGATGGAAAACAGCTCTTAATAGGATGAATTGGGTAACTGCAATTTTCCTCCACACTGTCAGTATGAGGCTTACTCGGCAGGGAAGTGACTCTCAAGGAGAGTGCAGAGCTTTTGTCATGCAGGATGTTGAACACAGCAAGATGCTACATGAGATGCTACTGAGGCATCTCTAGGTGAGATTCCACCCAGCATACACTGTGCTGGCCACTGGCAAACCAGGGGGCATCTGCTGGCTCCTGACAAAACCTCTTCTCCCCTCTTATTTCCAGATGCTACACTGCATTAAAGAAAAAAAAACAAGAAGTGAAATGGGGAGCAAAATTATTTCCCTCATGTCACAGTGCTTGCTGGAAAATTACAGGGAGACACTGCGATTCCAGAGAGAGGGGAATAGGCAGTGGGATGCATCCTTCCGGTGCAGGAACAGCAATGAATCCTCACAAAATTGGGACAGTGACTTAAAAATAATCCATGTGTTTGATTTGCTTAAAAATGCAGGGCAACTGCTGCCTGCTCTCCTGCTCTTCAACCCTGAATAATGAGCTTGCGTCCAGTTCTAAAGTTTTCTGTGTCACCATGACATCTAAAAATTGACATTTCTTCATTCAGAGGTTAAGGAATATTGATTGTTTAGACTTTCTTTTTTTTTCCCCTACCAACAAAGTGGGGCATTATGCAATATACTGGATATCATGATATGGGGTAGTTTCTGACATCCTGTCTCCATTAATGTACAGCCACAGTTAGAAAAAGATTGAGAAATCTTATACATACTTCATAATCTGACAGACCTATTCCATTTATCATTTCTATGGGCCAAATCCTGAAGATATTTATTAGCTACGGGTAAGATTCTTGTTTATTTTTCAGCGTAGATAAAAGACCTTGTCTCAGAGCAGGACCTTCTGCTGGATCCTGTACAAGCCTTCCTTTTAGTTTAGGGAAAGAACATTTACACAGCATTTTCCAGGCAAGCATTGCCTTGCTCTGGACATGCTCAGAGCAGGCTAAAAGCAATGTGGTTGTGTTAGCACAGTGTGGTATCTGTACTAATCTACATTTCAAATAATTAATAGAGCTGCATTAACCATAGCTTCTGGTCAAGACAGGTCATAGCAGAGAAAGCTTGTGTTTGTTCAGAGAGAGGTTAAACCACTTCAGGAAATGGACAGAGCAGGCTCAGATATAGACAAGCTCTACAAGTGGCTTGCAGAAGCTGTTAGTTTAAGTTGGTGAAAGATGCAGGATTTTGTGCTGCAATTTAATATTTTTTACACATAAAAGAGGATGGAGACATTCTGAAGTCTGGTGAAAACCTTGGAAATCAATGGAAGTTTTGTCTAACCTTCCCGTAGGCACTATTTGATGATGAAGGCAAGGCCGGAGCAGTACCTGGTGTTGCTAATTCTTGTGGTCAGCTCTTTGGAGTTCCCTCACCACCCAAAACACATGGTTTCTACAAAAAAACCCAACACTTCCTCATGCCCCATATTCCCCTTCCCACTTTACTCTGGAGCTGACTGATCTCTGAAGAGGAACTTGCCTGGAGAGCTGATATTTGGAAGATGATACTGTGACCATCTTTTAGGCCCAGTCAGAAGATGCAGCTTCCAATTTTCTCTGTTGTGCAGTGCAGAAACAAAATTAAGCTTCTATGTTGGCATTCTTGAGGCAAAGAGTTTCCATGGCATGCCTGGCGTCCAAGGGCAGGGGCTTTCTTCTAATTCTCATTACTTGTGACAAGCTCTGGTTGCATGTAAATAACTCCTGCACACAATAATGCTATTATCCACTAGTGTCTTTTTCTTGCCTTTCAATATCATTGTAAAGTTTATTTACATGGCCCCTTGCTCTTCAGTTAACACCCTTCCAGACATACTATTTTCTTGCTCTATAATTATCTAGCCATTGTAAAGCTGAATTGGCAGACACTATATTGTAATTCTGGCACTTTTAGCCTAATTGGGGATAACCACATCAAGAGAAGATGGTCAGTGACAAATGAGCACTTTTTTCCCCTGAAAAATAATAGTTAGCTGCTGCTTCAATCATTTTTTTTTGACAGCTCAACATTCTTATATTTTTTGAATATATATTTTTACAAGGAGAAAGCTATTACCAATGCACCATACAAGCATGTCCTGTCCATAAATCTGGGTTTTTTTTATTATGGTAGAGCTTCACAACTCAAAACAGTGTGGGTGACTTCCTGCATTAATTTCAGTAGGCATGTCCAGCAAGACCTACAGCCTCTCCACCTGGCGAAGCAGGACCAAGAACTGTTAGACAGGTTGTGGGGCACTAAAGGGGTCATGGAACAGCTTAATGGACAAATCAGAGAAATCATAGACTTTTTCTGGGCTCCAGAGAAACATATGATAGCAGCAATGTGAAAATCCAGGGCTGCTGTCCCTGGGATTAAAGGGGTTTTTTAGACTTTGGAAAGTATTTCATCTCACTCATGACATATGGGCCATGGAAGTCGTACAAGTCCTGTGAGATATTAAATATGCAATGCCTTGCGGTGACAAATGTACACTGCTGAACAGAGGGTAACAGGGGCCATGTCCCCTGCCAGATCTGTCCAGGCACACGTGTGGCACCCCAGGGGTGAGCTGTCACTGTGCTGCCTGCCCACACCACACTAGACATTTGGCCTTCCTTCTCTGTGTCCTTTTTATTAATTCCCTTAGCCAAAGAGCAAAGCTTTGGTGAGAAGCAGCTTGTTTTGTCATCTCTTTGTGGGGTTGATGTGAGCACAGAGCTCAGCGCTGGGACATGCCAGTGCAAACATTCTCCATGACCTATCCAGCATGCCAGCCAACACAGATCCCCATGGGCTGTCAGAAGAGACTGCAGATCCTCCAGAAACTTCTCATGACACCACAAGGCTCACTGGGATGCGAGGGACCTCCAGCCCCTCCAAAATCTCCCTTCTCACCTCAGGTCAGCTTCAAAATCCCTTTGGTCTGCGGGAAACCAAAGTGCTCTCAATGAAACACTCTTTCATTTCACTCTTGTGTTGGTATCTAGGACAGGACAAAAATAAAATTACTCAAATCTTTCATAGGCCTTTAATCTAAGTGTTTCAACCTACACATTTGTACATCTCTTAAATATGTCGCTTATTCCACCTCCAAATTTCTGCACAATCCATCCATCCAATACACCCTATACCAAATATTTTGCCTTGTCATCTCCTTGTAAATAGAGGGTGTCAAATACATGGCCAGCTCACTGGACACAGCTAGGGAAATAGTTTAGTCTTCCCAGTGGAGCAATTAAAGAAATCATCCCAACTAGCTGGTCACCTCTAGCCACACACCTAATCAGCCAGGCTGGAAGCAGGAGACTTGTGATACACACGCACTGGAAGGGGAAGGACATGCAGCACACGTAGTCATACATGGAGAATTCATGTTTCTGACACCTGTGTTCTCAAAGATCCAAGAGTGGGACTCAGTCTGAGAAAAGTGGCTCTAAATACTGGAGAGCTGTTAAAAGGCCTGTGATGGACTCCCCTGGTAACTCCTCCAGGGAAGGCAAATCTGTGAGCTCAGCTGTGATTGAGTACATTGTGATCCCAGTTGATAAAATTGCTGTCATACCTTGGACAGTAACACTCCAGATGCAGTCACAAACAAGGAGTCTTGCCCACCCAAATAAGAAGAAAGTTATCCACCAAACTTCTTTTGGGCTGATATTTGTATCACATTACTCAAAAATGTACTGCACTGCATTGTATCCCACCACATGCCTGCTACAAACTCTGAGCAAAAAGGATCTGATAACCCAAAGACTGGAGATTCCTCCTTTTCTCGTTTTCTTGAAGTTTCTTTTTGCCCTACTTAGATTTGTGCTGCATGTTAAAAAAACCCCAAATAATCCAAAACAAAACAGTTTGTTGTGACAATAACTCAATAACAAGTCTGGAATTTAATTAAAATCTCTTATTTCAGTCCTTCTACGTACAAGCTAGTAATCCTTGAAAGTTTGTGAACTAAAAGTCTTTTTCAAAGAGAGTCAGTTTGGCAGAGGAAAGAATGGAGATGAGTAAACTTGAGAAATGCATTGGCATCGTGGTTCTTGCTGTGTCTTCAGTTCTTGAAGGGGAGACAAGAAAAGGAACTTGACCAGTATTGGCAGACAACATTCATTTTTGCTGTGTCCCGTGGTGGCAGTGCAGGGATTGTTTCTTGTCTTTTTTATTTAGTACTAGGATTTTAATGGGCTTATTTTTCTTCTTCATCTCCACAGGGAAGAATATTTCTTTTCCTTTCCATTTTATTTCCATTTGCCTCACCAAAGGAACTCTTCATAGAAAAAAGAGGAAACTACAACAGAACTGTTCATCTTAATGTGTTTCTAGCATGGTTCCACATTTATTGATGAGACTTAGCTGTGCTTCTGTTATGTGCTTTAATTAAGTCAAAGTGCAAAATCCCACCATACCCAATAGAAACCTTTGGCTTGGAAGTGTGACTGGAGCCATCGAGGGAAACAAGGAATTCAGTGGAACAAGGTAGTCAGTGCACTAATTAGTGTCCAACATCTGCATCAGAAGTCTGAGAAATGTGATTTTGAGCCTGCATCTGAAAGGGCATGAACTGTTCTTTCCGTTGTGCTCAGCTACACGTACCTGTCCGTCGCTGTGTTCACAGCAGGACTCAAGGGGGTGAGGCCGTTGGATGAGGGAACTGACCTGACTAACCTAAGGAAACCCTAAGGAAAAGGACAGGAAAATCCAGTACAACCAGTATGTCTCTAGGATGATGACGAGGTGACAGCTGGCTGTAACACTACACCCAGGTATATGGAAAATAACATTTAAAACATCTGATCTATGATTTTTTAATGCTGTGCATCAGCAGAATATCCTGTTAGCATAGAATAAATTCACTCCAGAGTTCCCCTGCCTCAGCTCACCAGAATATTTGTATGTTTAAGTTCTCAAACTGAAACACAAACATATTTCTTTGAAGAGTGAAGTCTGCTTGGAATTCATAAAAAGTGTTCTTGTATTATGGGTTTTAATATTTATTTGAACTTTCTGAAGAATCAGAAGAAAAGGTTCATTTTTCAAATGATTTGGTGCATTTCAGCCGGAGAAAGCTGCTTCTGTAGGAGTGTCTGTCTGCTGCTGTTAGCAGGAGAAAGGCAGCAGGTTTCCAAAGCTTTGCCTCTGTACCAGAGATCTCAATCATGTCAGTGTACCTTGTTTGCCAAAACAGGCTGCAATGAGATTCCCAAGCCGACATTACTAAAATGCTGCAACAGAAAGAAAAACTATCTGACTTGTGAACTGAAATGAGGCTTTTGATAACTGCAGAACTAAAATACATCCTTTTCATCAGTGATGTTCAGATGGGTCACAGTGCAAAATACATTTCAGCATCACTGATTAGACATCTGCCAGAGAAAGGCAAGCAAACCTCACAGGAGAAGACATTTTTCAATCAGTAGGGCTCATAACACTCCCCATGGAAGATGTTCCATTACAAACAGCTCTGTTTCCTCTGCTGAAGGTATAGTGGAAACATCTTATTTTTATTTAGCTGATCAGACAACCATTTCTTTGCAAAGTGGAGTGTGGTATAAAACATGCAAAATGAGGTCTTTAAGAAGTTATACATTTTCTTGGACAGTTTTTAATTTTAGATCTCTGAGTCTTATTACTGTCCAGTCAGAGCTTGCTAGCACTTTGGGAGTGCCAGCTTCCTCAGTGTTTGAAGTGACAACTACATGAACCGTGACATTTTAAAAGCATGATGTCTGCTAGGCATGTCTCAAAAGTTGTATGTGTTTAAGTCCATAAATCTTCATGCCCACTTGTTGCATTAGAGTTTTAAATTCAGATTCCAACTTTTGCTTCTTTTTGCCAAAAAAAATGTATATACCAGTGTTTAATATTTCACTGCAAATTTATTAAAACTGGAAGAACTCATGTAGTGTAACACTCTCAGACAGAGAGGGTGTCTATACTGCAGCCTAGAGGTGTGACGGTGACTTGAGCAGACAGCAGAAGTCGCTTTCATCTGGCTTGCCGGGTACTGATAACAGTACAGCCATGGCGGCAGAAGGCTGAGATCTGTGCACCTTCCCATCATTTCCAAGCACTCTGAGGCTGCTATTTTCAGGCTGGGTTGGAGAGTTTTTACAAGCTTCAATCCCCTTTGGGGTTCTACACATGGACAGACAAAAGGAAAAGGAGACTATATTAGAAAAAGAGACGTTTCAAAGTACATGAAAACATAATTTTTATAATAGCCAATGTCTATTATGGCTATCAGACGAACAAGTCTGGAGTTAGGAAAAAAGGTCAGAAACCAAGAATTCTTACCTGCTTTTCCTTACACCAAGGGTCTTTAATGATAAGGACGAGTTCCTCTTGCAGATTAAAAAATGGCTGGAATAAAAGGTATTAAAAAATCCATGTGAATGTGAACAGAGGAAAGGTTCCCTGAGGGCTGTGAGAACAAAAACAAATGCAATCTCCTGGCCAAGAAGTTCCCAAGCCACAGACATGGAAAATATGTACAAAAAATATCACAGTATAACACCTGGTTCTCTCCCTAAGCCACTATCAGAGAGACAGGGCTGTGGCCAAGATGCATTTCTGGTCTGACTCAAAATGGCCATCGTTTCGTTCTTATGAAAAATTTAGAATAACTGCTTTTCATTTGTGCAGTGGAGAGAAAATACCCACAAGGAGCTGTCTCAAGGAGTTGTTCCTGGAGTTGTGCTCCTTAAGCAGGCTCAAAAACTGCTTAGGAAATAGAACTGGGACTCATTGTGGTTTGTCCTCCATCAGCTCTGGGTTTCACAGTGGTCTAAAGAGCAAACGTGAACTTGGGGTCAGGAGAACACAACCACAGTGCTCACTGTCCCACCACGTAAACGCACAGTGTCCCTATTCACAGTGTTGTGAATCCCGGACGCTGTTTCAGCTACCCAGTCCCTAGCAGGATGCATCAGAATTCAAAAGGGAAAAAAATGTTGGAGAAAAGTGCATGGAGGGCAGTGAAAGACAAGGATATTTGGAACTTTCATACATGGAAGCAGTCAGTGGAAATGGTACTTTGAAAAGAAATTACTTAAGTTTATTGGGGTGGCAAAGATGAACAGATACAATAGAAGTGTGTAAAGTCACAAATGGTACAGAGAAAGTAGATAGCAAAAACTAAGATCTCTTGCAAGGTCAAGGAGAAAAGTAAGGCAAACCTATTGCCTATCTGCAGGATGCAAAACAACAATTTGCAAGCCTTCCACCTTTACTCAGCCCTGGTGAGGTGCATCTGGAGTGCTGTGTCCAATTCTGGGCTCCTCAGTACAAGAGGGACATGGAGCTCCGGGAACAGGTCCAGCAGAGACCACAAAGATGATGAGGGGACAGGAGCACCTTTCTTATGAGGAAAGGCTGAGAGACTTGGGCCTGTTCAGCCTTGAGAAGAGACAGCTGAGAGGGGACATTATCAATGTATATAAATATCTGAAGGGGGCCTGTCAAGAGGATGGATCCAGGCTCTGCTCAGCGGTGCTGAGCAATGGGACAAGGGGCAGTGGGCAGAAACTGATGCACAGGAAAGCTGCAAGGAGGCAGGAAGAAGGTACAAGAGATGATAACTTGTGGGAATGACTGCTCACTCTTGCCCATCCTATGGGACTGGGAAAAGTAAGCTCAGAACAACCAAGAGGAGGCACCTTCTCGGCCAGAAGGTGAGACAACATGGGATGACACTGTCTACAGCATGTAGTGAAGGCCAAATATTAAAAGGATTCAAGAAGGAATAAAAATTTAGGTGTCCATTAAGCCCTGTGGTGGGGACATAACCTGGAGCTCCGCAAGGAATCCACAAGATATGAAGTGCCACAATTAGATGTTTACCACAAAGGATAATTCTTCACTTTCTCCATTGATTATGTGTTTTCCTCAGACACCTACAGATCACTGCAAAGGTCCATCCTGGGCAGGGCAGTCTTCCAGTCTGATCTGTTCCAACAGCTCTATGTAGTTCACTCCGTAAACAGACTGTCTTCATCCATATATACGTTTCCATTTCTAATGAACAACTTTCCAGTGGGATGAAGTGACAATGAACCAGTCAAATAATGGCAATCTACAAGAGTGACAGGTCTGGGATACAATAAGATGTTTTTTACATTGCTTGAACAAGCAGTTATTTTCCAGAGCACAATAAGAACCAGGATGAGTGCTGCTCTAGTAGCTCTAGAGAACTACAATACTGTATATTTAATAGGAAAGGTTCTTGACAGAGTGGATCAGACTGTCTTCATCATTAGTTATTCCCAGAGAGTTCACAGGAATGTGAGAGACATCCCACAACAGACCACTAGAAAATAATTTATTCATAAGAAAACCATCTCCTTAACTCACTTTGGTTAATGATGTCCTCCCTACTTTGAAGGCTGAAACCTTTTCCACTTTGGACCTCTTATTATACATATAAATTCCTAACCCTGCAGAGCGCTTGGCCTCAGTAATACTTCCTGGCAGAGAGTTCCACAGGTTAATTATGTGTTAATTATTTCCCATGTTCCCTTTAAAATACCTGCATCCAAGTCAAAGAAAATGCTCTCCTCCCTTTGGTTTCAGTAGACTCAGGGGCTCTCAGGCCTTGGCAGTTGGGGGTGGCACTGACAAGGTGGTAAGGAATCCAGCTATACGTGCAGTTTACATTAAATGGAGCGTATTCCAGCTGCCCTCATTTTTGATAGAGATCTGAGCACTGCAGAGATTTAAGCTTCCCCACAGTGATCCATCACGGCTCTAGACGCAAACAGAGCTGCATTCTGGGGTGTGCAGCTCCCCGTGGAGCATTTTTCCACACCAACAAAGAAGTCATTGTGTGTGTGTTTGTACGCGCGCGTGTGCGTAGCGGATGGGGAGCAGCCACAGCACACAGACTGGTATCTACAGAAGTATTAAGCAAATTGCTTCTGTCCCATCCTCAAGGTAAATTGTTAAATGCTTGCTTGTGTCTGACATGAGGACCCTGAGCCGGTGCTTTGATTCGTGCCTTCATGCAGGCCCAGTTTCACACCACACCTGTTCTGACCCACCGTCAACCTGAGAGAAATGGCCCAGCTCTCCCTCGCCTGTCCACTGTCAACCATTTCCAAGGAGTTCCTTGTGCTGGACCACAGGGCTCTATACAGACACATCAGCTCAGCTGAGTAACCTGAGCACCAGGCCAGCAGCTGGTCCTGGTGACGCTACCATGGCTGGCGTGATGGGAGACACAGGCTGGGAGCACGCGGATGGAGGTCTCACAGAAGCTCACAACCAGGGGCAGGGGAGATTGGTGTCGGCTCATGCTTCCCTTGCCTCCAGCAGCCCTGCCTTCTCCCTCTTGTTGATGCTGGTGCTTCCGAAACTATGCAGTAGGTCAGATGAGGAACCTGATCCAGCTTAAAGCTAACATGACCTTAAAACAGAAAAATACCTAAAGACAGGCTGTGATGAGAATTGTTTCCCTGCCCAGCTCAGTGTGCAGGCTGCAGACACTGCTGCTGGGGCAGCAGGGGCATGAACGCAGTGCTGGGAGGGCATGAAAGCAAGGTTGGATGTCAATCTACACAGTGATTAGATTACAGGGATTGAAAAATTATAATCTTTTTCCCCTTTTAGTCCTTACATTTGGGAAACTCTAAACATGCTACCGACACAGCCAGCAGCCTTGGGTTTGCACAGCATGTTGTGCACAGATGCCGGCCCGTCAGTGAGGCTGAGTGCTCCCAGCACAGGCTGCACTGATCCCATGTGCCCTCCTCAGCACAGGGGCAGGATGTGAGCAGGAACATGAGATCCAGCAGGAGTCCAGATAAGGGCAGCCTTGCAAAGCAAATGAAAACAAGCAGCACAAGAGAGTTCAGGGACATGAAATCAGAAGAGAATGAGGTGAGCGAGAAGCTTATTTGCTTTCCAGGGTACTCAAGCTTTATCACAAGAGCTCTGAAACATCATATGTTCACTTGTTCTCTCTCTCTGGGGACAGTAGCTGCTCCGACATGGTGGGAGGTGACATCTGATAGACTGAAACCTCTTACTCAGGTCTGAGAGACCAGACCAACACAATGGCCCAGCTAGACAGGATGGGCATTTTTTTGCAGACCAGAACACCAAAGCTGTTACAGCTGTGCTTAATGTCACCAGAGTTTCTGTCTTATCTTAATGGATAGGAAGGCCCTATTTTTACAATCAGTCAAGAATCTAAGATCAGCTCAAACAACAGTTTCCTCCAGCACCCAGGTTACATTGCTCTGAGTCTGAGGAAAGAGAGTAAACCCAGAGATCAAAATTTCAAAATAGAAACACATGAACAGGGATATTTTAGGATATAATTTTCACAGGTCATGGAGTGCTTGATGGATGTGCCTGAATGTGTGCTAGCATCAGAACTGCTGGCTCCTGATCCAGTAGCCATTTCCTTCCATATTTCCAGACGCAGAATATTTTTTTCCATAGTCTTAGTGATACATTAAGGATGGCAGCAAAGGGACAAGGACCATTGGCTCTGCACCTACTGGAGCTTTCCTAGGGAAAGACACAATGACAAATTTACCCATTCCAGCCTTAAAGACAAAATCTGAAAACCTGGCCTTCATTCCTTCCCTCTGTAAATGTTGAGTTTTCCTAGCAAGCCAAAAATTACGGCACCTAAGTACTTGGGAGAGAACAGTCATCAAGAACAGTATAAGCACTTCTGCTACACCTTGGCATTAGCAGTGACTGCACTGTTTTCTTTAGAAGCTTCTGAGTGACAGGAAAGTGGATATAAAAAAGAAGAAATAGTTAGAAATTTTACAATATTCAAGCAGACTGTAATAATCTTAAATACCATTTTAAAGCCCCTAAACTACTTTAAAAACAACAAAAAAGGGGACTGATTTACAACCTGCTTCACAGCTGTAGGGTGGAGTCCAGTAGGAATATTTGCCTTTGGATATGCTAGTAAAATAACAAACCTATATTAATCCAGTCTTGAACATAACTGCCAACATTTTGAGTGTATCCGTCTGTTAACCATATAGCAAAACAGTCAAAACAGACTTTATTTCAAAAAGGAATAAAAAGACGAAGGCACCACTAAGACAGAAGTCAATTACTCATTATAATACTTTTTGCAGCAGTGCTTCGCTTCAGAAGCTGGAGAGCTGCTGGTTTTCTTTGCTTTGTCATGAGATGTTTGACATGCAAGTCATAGATGAACAAGTCATGCACACACCCACTTACGGCGTGTATGTATATATGTGTATGTGTGTATATAGATATATATGTACTAAAGATTGAATTAGTAAACTTTTTTGCTTGGGGAGGAAGTATGAGGTATAGACACAAGTTCCAAGGCACAGAAAAAATCATATTTTGATTGTGGTTCATGGGCACCCTGGTAGAATAAGGTCACTAATCATGTACCCTCTTTTTGACCAGCTTATCCCAATATCAACAGCTAATGGGCATGAAGCAAGTGAGCAACTACCTTCAAAGCCATTGAACTGGAGTGTTGGAATTGAAATACTACAGGGCGGGGCACAATCATGACTGGCAAGCAAAAGGGGGAAGACTTACCTAATACCAGCAGCTCCCACATTGCACTGCCCTGGAGGAAGAGATGAACTGTCAGAGGAGGGTGACTGTGGGAGACAGAACAGCTCAGCAACGTCTCTGCAAAACTCAGTTGATCAGCTCATGGTGCTAACAGGCTTGCTCAAAATTGCTAACAGATTGACAATTATTCACACCACACAGACTATTACAGGGAATGAGCCGAGATGTCTCTTATGGAAACCATTACAGAGCAAACCACTGGGCCCTATCTTCTCCGAATAAATGAACAGAGCTTGACTGAGTCAGCAGAGGTTCCCTTTTTAACATGAGCAAAGAATGTGCCCCCCCCTGCTTCAAGGCCTCAAACCATGCCAAAACTGTCACCTTTAAGGTCTGAGTGATCAAGGTTTGCTTTTTGCCTCCCAAATGATTCTTTGACCAAGTCCCTCAACATAGGTAAAGCAAAATAAATTGAAATATTCCATACTTGAATGAAAACTAAATAAAAATAAAAAGACAGACTTACAGCTGGCGAACAGATTGTGCTTGATTCTTGGTACCATACTCTTTCTCAGTGAGAAGTTTGACTTTTGTATATTTGGCAGGTAGTTGCAGACAACATGGTGGAGACACAGGCCTGCCCCAGCACCAGTACCTGGCAGATGACACAAGACACGTGACAGGAGGAAAACACCTTTCTGTGATGTGCTGGGATCTTGAAGAACCACACCGCTTGTTGCCCTCACCATTGCCAGCAGTTTGTGACTAAATAATAGCATCCAAAGATGTCAATAATAGCTTTTCACTGTGGAGGTTACTCTAAAAATGAGTGAAGAAACCTTCCCTTCACCACGTAACTTCAAACATAAAAAGCAGAAGTCTAAGGGTAAAAGCACAGGCAACTCTAAAATAAAACAATTGTTTATAACAAACAGCTGGCCTACACACCTGTCCCAAAAAGTACTTGTTGGGCATCTCTCATTGTCCATGGCAGAATAGGAACATTTTGGGTTGAAGACAACTGCTATCACCATGCTTTTGTTTTGCTTCATTGTGCAGAAAAGCAGACCTCCACCTCAGCACCATTCTCCAGTTAGCTTTCTTCTGGTATGTCCACGTTAAATTCAGGATGACACTAACACCCCAGCTATCTCGGTCAGTCAGCTCTCATTTTAATAACAAAAGTTTATAATTATGTGATAATTATCTGTGACTTGGGCTTCTGGGTACTATCCTCATGTAAAGCAAAAGAAAATGCTGGTGAGCTCCTGAGTGCACTGAAGCCAATGGGTCTGATGGATCAATGGACCGAGGCCAACAGCATGAAGTTCAAGGCCAATTGCTGCATTTGGTCACAACAAGCCCAAGTAACACTACAGGCTGGGGGCAGAGTGGCTGGAAAGCTGCCCAGCGAAAAAGGACCTGGGGGTGCTGGTTGGCAGCAGCTGAACATGAGCCAGCTGTGCCCAGGTGGCCAAGAAAGCCAAAGGCATCCTGGCCGGGATCAGCAACAGGGTTTAGTTTAGTAACCAAAATTTAGTAATTACCAAACTGATGGCCAGCAGGACCTGGGCAGGGATTGTCCCCCTGTACTCAGCACTGGTGAGGCCTCACCTCGAGTTCTGTGTTCAGTTCTGGGACCCTCATGACAAGAAAGTCATTGAGGTGCTGGAGTGTGTCCAGAGAAGGGCAATGGAACTGGGGAAGGCTCTGGAGCACAAGTCCTGTGAGGAGCAGCTGAGGGAGATGGGGTGTTCAGTCTGAAGAAAAGGAGGCTCAGGAAGGACCTTATAACTTGCTACAACTACATGAAAAGAGCTTCTAGCCAGGTGGGGATTGGTGTCCTCTCCCAGGCAACAAGTGATAGGACAAGAGGACATAGTCTCAAGCTGTGCCATGGGAGGTTTACATATCAGGAAGAACTTGTTCTCTGAAGGAGTTGTGTATCAGGCTGCCCAGGGAAGTGGTGGAAGCACCATCCCTGGAGGTGTTCAAGAAATGACTGGACATGGCACTTAGTGCTGTAGCCTAGTTGACAAGGAGGTGATCAGTCCAAGATTGAACTTGATGATCTTGGAGGTCTTTTCCAACCTAAATAATTTTGTGATTCTGCGATTCTGCAACTTTCACCACCAGTATCAAAGGATCAGGATATCAATCCATACTCTGTCTCAGTCTATAAACCTGGCTGGGCAAATAACTTAACAAACCATTTAACAATTTTTTGCTATTGGGAGGATTACTTATTTTCCCCTGCCCTTGTTTTCTCCTCTGATAGAACACTCAGAGCTTTATAAACCATAATTAGCAAGTTTTGAAAGCACTTAGAAGTCCTGAGATAACAGCATGCTACAGGTGCACGGTGTATTTATTCTCAACACTTCAGGCCAGTGGTCCTCAACCTAGAAGCTGCAAAGCCATAGCTCACAGAGTTGGGTTCCAAGTTCATTGGAAATAAAAACAGCTCACAAGTAGAAACTGTGACATGAACCTAGAAGTGGTACTGGGAGTGAGGTCATGAATGTGGTGGTGAAACCAGAAGAAAAGTCTGTCAGTTTTGCTAGTTCCAGAAGAGCTTAAAATAGCAGGCTTTGTGCTGATAAATATGTTTCCACTCAAGGCTACAATGCAAAGTCCCACAGACGTGCTATTCTGTTGAGCTCTCCCTCAAGAACAACAACAGAAAGTTCTGCCTATGCCAGTGATCTACTCAATTAGATTTTACTTCTATATGTGTTAAGAGATTGGAACAAGATTTTAAACAAATGTTTACCCCCAGAAAGAGCCTTAACAGACTCAAACCTATATTTCCCATGTGTATACATCATCTGAATAATAATAATAAAAAGTCTCTGGGACATACTGTGAATATCAGTTTGGCTACCAGCTTTACTGCATGGAAAACTTCCCAGCCGGTGGTTGCAATCCTTCTAGAAAGGAACAGGGCTGGATCAGCAGCGCTTTGGGGTGTTAGGTGCCCGTCTCTGATTGGATTTACACTGTGATAATCTAAGCACAAAACCATTGCTTCTTGGGTTACTTCATTAAAAAGCTGACATTTTGGTTCATGAAGCCATGTCTAATCCAAGCACTTGGCTTGCATTTGGTTTATCAAAGGTAAACAACTGTTGTCTTCAGCTTTTACAAAGCTTACTGGTTTTTCCTGGGCATTGGACTCTCTCTTTGTCCTAAAAGTATATTTCATTTTTCAGGAACATTATGTCCTGGAAAACATTTTTCATACAGCAATAATAAATAAATAAAAAAATCCCCCTCCAACGGGTTTTCATTTGTCACATATAATTTATGCCCACGTAAGATTTGTTCCTTAAAATAAATACTGAAACCTCAGAGAAAGCCCTTGTTCGGGTCTGCAAAGGGAAAAAGCGCCGTGTAAATGGGAGTGGCGGTTCAGCGCAGCCTGAGCCCCACTGGTACCCTCAGAGAGCAGAGCAGCAGACTGGAGTTTTTACTGGCCTCTGTTGTGTCTGTTGAACTGTTGCTCCGTCTTTAGTGAAATCTCAAGCAACAGAAATCCTCTATTAAAACCACCTGTACAGCTTTGTCAGCCGAGCTCCGTGCTGTCAAATGACTTAGCTTCTTAAGCCAATACAAGTCATTAAGAAGAAGGTGAATTAGAGATTTAGACGTTGCCGATAGTAACTATCTCTGATCAATTGATATCTTCCTCTGATAAAGCGGCGCTCCCCGGCCGACCCCCTTCTCTGCCTCATCCGCACAGACCCCGACCACTGGATCTAATTATGGGTGAGGAACACCAGGCCCTCGTCAGCGCTGAAAGGCCATCAGTAGGCCTATCCATTAATAACTCTCCTGTGCGCTGTACATTGTAATTGTCAGACTGCAATTTACAGTAATCCTCCAATGCAAAAACTTAAATAGCTGCAGCTGATTTGAAATTCATACAACCAGTTGAAAGAGAGAAAAACAAGATGCACGGGTTAAAAGGCCAAATTGTGCAAGTGTGTGCGCTGAGTGACAGACATTTTAGTACTAGCCTGGGACCATATTTTAAAAGGTCACTGAAAACTTTTGGCTTGGGCCCTCTGACAAACAATGAACTTTCCATATATTTATTTGCCATCTCTTTGTTTTTACAGCAAGCAGAATAAATGAGTTAAATGACGTTGTGCGGGTCTGCACATTGTCAGCACAGGTTATAAGTCATTATTAAACTCCATCAAATCAGACCAAACCCGGTCTAGGCAATGAGACTAAAAGTTATTTGCATTCCTTCTGTCATAAAAAATCATATCCCCTTACCCAAGACTTTCGTTTCTTTATTAAATGCAGCCACAAGAGTATTTCAGGTCTGGCAATGTGAGCTCAGGAAAACCTACTCTGTATAACTCAGTGTAACAGCTTAGAACCGATTCCACTAAAATGTCCCAGTTGAGTGTATCTGGGCACTCAATCAAGACACACATATTACTTTTAAATAAGATTAGCCTTTATATTTTGCTGCTTAAGTTAAAACTTTTCATGTCATTCTCTCATTTTATGTAAACTCCAACATAATTCTGTTTTAGAGAATACTTCAAACAAATTAAAATCCTCAATTTGAATGTGTCTAGCAAGACTCGCCTAATGGCATAGCAAGCTGTTTGGTGACACTAAAACACTTTTAAATAAGATGAATTTTCCCTGCGTTGCCCTGGCTTTGTAATTACTGCTGCTGAACAGCAGACGCCTTTGGTTACAATGGTAAAAGCAGCGGCTTGTGCTCTGAAACTTATTTGACAAATAACTTACAAGTGACCTGCAACATCTGTTTAAAAAATTGTCCTTTCGTATCTGCCTCAAGTCGAGTTCAGCATCAATTATGAAATGCAAACATATCATCTGGGGCCAAGGACAGCTTTTACACCTACACAAGGCATGGTGCGGGGAGGGGGCAAGCTGCAGGCGCCTTCCTTATGCCAGTCAAGGGGAAAGAAAATGTTTAAGTAAGACTCCATCCGAGCTACCAGCTTGTAGCGTCACGCCAGTGAGATCCAGTGACAGTCGGCGATGAGCCTGATACCAGTGGTGCTCGGCTCCCAGGCACTCAGAAAGGCATGAGCCATGGTGGGATGGGACTTGGAGAGGTGGAGAGAGATGACCAGGACTTTCAGTCACCCTGGACATCAGCTGGAGCAGTGGGACCACAGAACCTCTGAAACCCAGCCATGAGCTTCACTCATCTGGAAGGCGCCAGCAATGCCTGTAGAGTTGTGTAAGTCATGCCAACTCCTCTGGAGCTGAAAACACCTACTTAGCAAGCAAAGGACTCCATACTCCAAAGAAAACCAGAAAAAGGATTTAATAAAACTAATGACAGCCTGGTTTACACTCACAAAATCCTATAGTGATGGACATGATGCTCTTCAGTCTCTAAAGCTCTCCTCAACCCTACCTCTCAATAGTTTACTACCATGCTGCTTGGCATGCTTGGCATCTCAGCTCAGGCTGAGATGGTACAAAAGCAGATGGAAGAGTGAAATAGAGCACTTCTCTCTTCAGAGATGGGAAAAATTTTTTCAAGGTCTATAAGTCTTTTTATGTGGAAGTCAGTAAAAAATAAAAATAAGAAATTCTGACTGTATGTAATGCTGAATTACATTATTTTGGATCTGATTTAAAAGCTATACAACAAGGTTTGATTCAAATAACATGTGCAGTACAGATATCCCTTCACATCAATAAATATAAATAGTTTAACTATTGAATATAAACTTTTAGAGAACTATTTCACTATTGCAATCAAAATAGTCTGCTTCGAACTTATGTGGAAGCACATGGAAAATACAGGTTGAACAATACTGAAAATATTGATTTCTGTAGGTTTAAAAGATATTTGCTTGTAAGAGATCAAAGGCAGATCTAAAAGTTTCCTTTAGTGCAGGTCTCTTTCTCTCTCTGCTGCTTTTTTCATTTACTTTCTTATATGTGAACTTAATCAGCAACCAAGCTCAACCATCAAGTGATAACATTTCTGCAGCTAATTGTAGCATATTGGAATCTAGAAAGGAATATTATTAAACTGTCCTATAACTCACGTTTCGTGTGAAAAACTGGGACTTGAAAAACACCTGCCCAAACAATTCATAAACACACAGCACAGCAAATACCTATGGTAATTCACTGGATTTACAACCGTCATATTATATTAAACATACAGTATCAAAATTTATCACCTATTACACAGATTCCTGTTTTAATAATATCTTGTTCTGGTACAATTCCACCTTCTTTCCCAAAGGGTCCCAAAGCACTTTAAAATCATACATACAGGAATTGCTTCATTCACTGTGGAAATACAGCTGCCTCTGGGGTGGAGTGGGGGTTTGGGGAGCAGAGGAAGTGTGCACAGCCCTTATAAACACTGACACTCGAGAGAGATGTTTGGGGACGGGGAGCAGAGAAAATTATACCCAAGTCTCGGGAGCATCGTATAAAAAGAATAATCACAGTTGCAGGTGAGGGAGGTACACAGACAGCTGTGGCAGAACTTAGCACAATTCTTGCCCTAACCATCACTGGTAAGCAGTCCTACCATCACTGTAGGGCCAGCCCGCAGCCTTCAGCTCCAACCCTCAGGCTGTGGGTCATGGAAAGGGATGAGCCTCCCTGTGGTGCAGCTCTGGCTGGTGAGGGAGTTGAGCTGAAGGCTCATTGCACTGCCCGGATTCCCCAGAGATAACCCCAGCTGTGTTTCCAGGAAACCACAGGAAAATGGGAGCCCACTGATGGATATCTCTGTGGTGGGCAACTGGGTGAAATTGGACAAAAATAATGCAATATTAGAACAGATCAGGAAATGCATGATTTTTGCTATGCCGTTTACCTAGTTAGAACTTGGCTGTCGAAGACTGCTGTTACCTACACCACCGAAAAATGTTTGTGCTCCTTAGCTGGCTCCAACTGCAGCTTCATCTCCTTCATACTTGCCATAATGGCCAAAGCAGTCTCCTTTGCCTTCACGTCAGCCCCAAATCTCTTCAGCCTGGTCTCGTCCAGGACTTTCTCTGACCCTCTTTGATCAAGGCAAGGAATCAACTTCTGACTTATTAGATTTAGCTTTACAAGGAAATCAAGTGAGAAGCTTAAAACTGGCTCCTGAAAATCACTACCAATGGATTTACTCCTGCCTACTAGACTACTCTGGTTCTGCCTGTTTCCACCACTGCCCAGCTCTTCCCCACGATGCTTACCCCTTTCTGGGGGTGTTTTATGTGCTGGGTTCCCAAGGTCTGTTTCCTTTCCTCTGTGTATTTGAAGTGTCTCTGAATCTTGGCATTTCTTCCAACATATTTTCAGTCTACAGCTTTCTCTGTTTGTTGATACATTTCAGGTGTTTATGCAGGTCCCCCATCACTCCTTGCCTCAGTCACTGTAGTTTTTGGGATTTCCTGACACACATCAACACACCATATCCTGTTGTAAGCACTAGGTTTAGCTTAGCAGCTGCAGCTTTCTCTAGGAGCTGTGCTGGAGCTTCTTAGGGCAGGCAGCCATTCTGTCCTCCCGCAGTCCATTCCGGACAGCCCCACACCCTTGCTCCTTTAGCTGTCAGCCTTACAACCCAGTGACAGTGAAGGAGGTAGATATGGGTCTCTCCATAGGGGTATTAGAAGATGTTTAATCGTTGCATCTTGTCTAGGCAGTTCCCAGAGGCAGAGAGAGCCACGTGGGCAGAGTGCAGGGGGGTTTTGCCAGGTTGCAGGGGCGGTACAAGGGTGGGGTTGGGGTACAGGAACCAACAGGGAGAGCCCGAGGGAGTGGCCAGGACTGGGGCAAGGGGAAAAGGTGGGGGAACAATGTAAATTGAACCCCACAATATCTTATAGAAAAAGCAGCTGCTATATATCTAGCACAGACTACATACTCACGTCTAGTTTAGTTCCTACAGCCTATGTGCCATAAGGCTCTGCTGCGATTTATTTAGCTGCTGCATTAAGTAACCCTTCACCTTAGCTAACCTGCCAATAAACCAACATCACTTTACAAGAAACCTTCCGCAGAGGTTGCTGTATGGTTGTTTTACACCATAATAAATGGTGTAAATAATAATTTAAATTCAATGGCTTGCAATTAAATGTTAAGTAAAATAAGGATTTCCCTCTCAATGTGCATGCACAAGGATGTGTGTTTGATTCAGCCCTTAAAGTGGATGGGGAAGGTCTCACTTGCCTTCCTCTGCCTTGCTGTACCTGCTGAGAAGAGTAGCATTCTTTGAGAATTCAGCCCTCCATGGCAGGCAGTACTCAGTGCTCCATGCAGGAACCCTTCTAGCTGACAGATTCCACAGAAAGAGCAACTTTTTAAAGCCCAACAAAGGCATTTGGTCCAACAAAAAATGGTTAGTAAATCTTACATAGATCCCTCCCCCACTCCACCACCAGCAATTTCAACACCATTGTTGAGGCAGAGTCCCAGGAACTTTTGCCCTTGTTCTATGTGAGGCTTTTGCTGGCACAGCCCTGCACAGCAGCCAGTTGGCCAGACAAAGAGTACAGCTGCCTATGCCATGCTTGTTTGTATAATGAGATCTCTTTTGCCTAGAGCACATGTACTACGTAAAGCTGGGAGGAAGGTGATGAGTGTTGCTGGCAGGAATATAATGCCCTGCTATTCCAACTAGAATCACCCTGAAAGCAATAATTTCTTAACTTAAAATTGGTGCTGCAAAATAGCATTAATTGCTATAGTTGCGTGAGAATAGGGCAGATCTTAGAATAGGCAGAGATGTTGTGGATGTCCAGTCTCTGGAAGTGTCGAAGGCCAGCCTGGATGGGGCTTTGAGCAATCGGGTCTAGTGGAAGGTGTCTCTGACCATCGTGGGGCAGGGTGGAACTACACTTTAAGATCCCTTTCATTCCAAACCATTCTACGACTCTCTAATCTTAACTATCAAGCTCCTGGGGCTCCGCTGAATTCAGGGAGGGTTTCATTCAGACACCTGGGTCTTGTCTAAAGTCAGGCAGTGACTGCAGAATGAATACACAAAAGTAAAAATAACTGATTTAAGTGGCTGTAATATGAGAACATGGAAGCAGATATCTGTGCTTAACGAGATGTGTTTTCTGCTTTTTTACTAATGATAGTGAGACAGGCAACACTTACAAACATAGTGCTGCTCTTCTCTCTGTGCTGCTGTATAGATGAGAAACTAAGTTAAAAGCCTTACCCTAAAAGTGATGTGAAAGTGCCACTCAAGTACTTCTGTGACAACTGCTTTTTCAAAGGAATATATAGTTGAGGACTGGACGGGTATATGGCCGTCTCCTCACGGAACTCAGTGCTTCAGTTACGTAAGTGAAGTTTGCAGCTTAGCACCAGTTTATTACAAATGCTGGAACAGCTGCAGCAGTTCATCTTCCCCACTTCAGGCCGAGTGGAAGTAAAGAAGAGAAGGATCATCCTCACCCTGGCAAGAGATGAGAGTGACCCTGGAATAACGAGTGATTCCCTGGCCACGCTGCAGTCTGATGAAATCTTCTTTTCCCCATGTTCCATCACTTTCCCTGGAAGAACATTTCCAGCTTCAGTCTACTGTGTGAGACCCATGTCATCAGCTTAGTGCCATCCCCGGGTTAGGGAGGAAGGGGCCTCTTTCTCATTCAACTCACCTCATTTTTAAAGGGTGTCTCAGGGCAGGAAAACCAAATGGTGCCCTGCAGCTCCACTGACAGCGGAGAAATGGGTGGGAGTTAGCCCCAATGCATTCTGCAGAAGGCACCTGTCTGCCTGAAGCAGAATCGTCATAGAATCATTGAGTTGTTTCGGGTAGAAAAGATCTCTAAGATCATCGAGTCCAACCATTAACCCAGCACCACTGTGTTCATCACAAAACCATGTACCCAGGTGCCACATCCATATGCCTTTTGAACACTTCCAGGGATGGTAATTCCACCACTTCCCTGAGCAGCCTGTTCCAATGCCTGACCACTCTTTCAGTAAAGAAAATTTTGTAATATCCAGCAACTTGCCCAACTCAAGGCCATATCCTCTAGTCCTGTCACTTGTTACCTGGGAGAAGAGACCAGGTTATCTCAGAAATAGGCAGCTAGTGAAGGTGCCACATTTTATTAAAAAGCCTGGAAAAATAGAAGCAGAACCGCAGAGGCTGCCTTTGCATATTCTGTGTTTCTCACCTTCTGCTTGACATCTGGAATTTACACTTATCATGTCTGAAGAACTTAAGTTCAAATGCACCCAAGTTACAGAGCCCAAGTCGATGTCTTCCCAGTGACTTAAGTGAGAGCCAGACAGGAACTCAGAACTACAGGAAATTTTCAAGCTAACAGAAGAAAATTACTTCAATTTAAAAGCTAGCATGAGACTTCCAATAAAATACACATAAAAGGTAATGTTAAAAATATAGTATAAGCCAGGTAAGTGGAGATGGTTAAGCAGCAAAGTAAATGATACTGTTTCCATAAAACTGGGAAGGTTCTTGGTTATTTTGCTCACCAAAATGAAATTATTGTCCACATTCTACAATAAGGAAAGACCTAATCACAGCTATGAGGAAAATAAAACCAGCTTACATGTCAGTACTGCCTATGTCCACTGACATGGAGATTTCCTCTAAGGAACAGATCCTGCACCTGGACTCTAGAAGCAGTGTTAAGGGAAGCCCATACGAGCACCAAACCTCCTCCTCCGTGTTTCTGGATTTGAAGTTATGATTAGCTTTTTTACTAGTTCTTTTCAGGACAAGCATTGCCCAAAACTTACTCCCCTCAGTTTTCAAAATCCTTTTATTGTATGATTTTACTTGAGAGTAATAAGAGCTAAACACATACATCTTAGTTCAACTGATGCAATTATGAAACACATTTTTTCTTGTAATAAGGAAATGAAAAACCAGTACCTGTCGAGCCTTCCTCAGATAGACAGGGATATTCTCTCTTAAATTCCCATGGGGTGAGCACTGAGGATTGTCAGAAGGACAAACAGCAGAGCTTTAAACTAGCATCTAAGGGGGAAAGGGGCAAAACCAGGCTGACCAGTGATGAGGGATGGGATGGTGTTCCAGAACTTGAGGAAATGCGCACTAATGGGATCCCTCAATCTGCTTCACCAGGCATTGGCTAAAATGCACCACACCTGAAATGTTTCTACACTAATGCACGCACCACAAAGAGCAAACAAGAGGAGCTCCAGGCTTTGGCCCAGTTCCAGAGATTTGACATCACTGGCATTAAGTGAAAACTGGTGCGATGAGTCCTGTGACTGGAGTGCCCTGTTGGAGGGTTCCAGGCTCTTCAGGAGGGACAGGAAAGTCGGAAGAGGCAGGGGGTGGCAGTGTAGGTAATAGAAGGGTAGAATGTATGGAGATCACACTTGGCAATGGCACAGCTGAGAGCCTCTGGGTAAGAATCAAGCAAACAAATAATGTGGATGTCATTGTGGGAGTCTGCTATGGACCTCCCAGCCAGGACGATGGCAACGACGAATTATTCTTTGAGGAATGAAGGGTCACTTCCAAGTTAACTGCCCTTGTCCTTACGGGGCCTTCAACTTGCCAGAAATCAACTGGGAGCATCACACAGCTGGTACAACCCAGGCCAGAAGATTCCAAAAAACCCTGGATGACAACTTTATGAAACAGGTCGTAAGGGAGCTGACTCAGAAAGACACCCTCCTTGATTTGCTGCTTGTCAGCAGAGCGGATCTCATAAGCCAAGTGCAGATTGGCGACCACAAAGTGATCAAGTTTAAAATCTCTGGTGACAGGAGGAAAAGTGCCAGCAAAACCTCAACTATGGACAAGAGGACAGCAGACTTCAGGATGCTCATGGAATTAGTAAGCAAAGTCCCCTGAGCTGGCAGACTATGACTGTGAGAATGATCAAACCCCAGTCAATCCTGAACTTGTGTGGGATCTGCTGCTCCATCTGGCTCCCTATAAATCTACAGGGCCTGATGGGATTCACCTAAGAGTCCTCAAAGAGCTGGCTTATGTCATCACAAAACCTCTCTTTGATAATTTTTGAGCAGTCTTGGAAATCTGGAGAACTCCCAGCTGAGTGAAAGCTGGTGAACATTGTCCTGATTTTCAAGAAGGGCAAGGAGGACCCGGGAAACTACAGGCCTGTCAGTCTCACTTCAGTGCCTGGTAAAGTTATGGAGAAGATTACTCAGGGAGGTGTTGAAAAACACCTGAAAGACATCTCAGTCATTGGTCACGGCTTCATGAGAAGAAAGTTCTGCTTATCCAACCTGATCTCCTCTTATGGCAAGGTAACCCACCTAGCTGATACAGGAAAGGCAGTAGATGTAATTGATTTGGATTTCATAAAGCTTTTGATACCGTCTCTCACAGTATCCTCCTGGACAAAATGTCCAGCACACAGCTGGATAAACACATCATGGGATGGGTGAGCAACTGGCTCAGGGGCTGGGCACAAAGGGTTACCGTGAATGGGGTGACATCAGACTGGTGACTTGTCACTAGTGGGATTCCACAAGGCTCCATCCTCAGCCCTGCGCTCTTCAACACCTTCATTAATGACTTGGATGCAGGACTGGAACGGATACTAAGCGAGTTTGCAGACAAAAAATGTGGCCACCTGCCTTTGAAGCAGAACCTCTACTGATTTTACACCTTGACTTTCTGGAGAACTCAGTCTGTTTCACAGTGCTACGCAGCAAGGGATGGACCACTTTTTCTCAAGTTGAGGCAGCCATACCTCACCTCATTTTGCCACAATTAACATGATATAATAGCATCTTCAACTAATTTTTATTATTATTTTCAGACCAATTTTCCTGCAGAAAGTTTGGGGAAAGAAAGCTTTCTGATTTGACTCACTTGCTAGAACTGGGGAAGTGGGGGCTGTGTTATCTTTACTAGCCTACACACTGGAGCTTAAAGGGCCTTACCCTTAAAGGCCGCTCCACCAAATCCCAGAAAAAGCTATCACCGTGCCTACCAGCAGCCCAGCAGGCTTTTCTCTATAACTTAAGGCAAAATGTGTAGTAAAAGTTGCCCACTGCAGATGCCAAACAAGCAACTGCTGCATTGTGAAGTTTTCAGAAAGGAATACTCCTGATCTTTGCCTGACAGGTCTGACTTGTCCCCATAAAAGATACATGACACTACTGTGCCAGTCAGAGCACTCTACAAGCACACTTTCAATATTCAGAATATGCAAAATACTAACAGAAAACAAATAGAAAAATAATGAAATCGCTGTTATTAATGCCAAGACTATTAGCTCATATTAACATATTATTCTTAAAACATGTGCCAGTCATACAAACCTGTGTTACAGAACCCTTGTGCTCTGGGGCCTCCCACTCCAACAGACATTTTGCAGGTATAATGGTCAACACAGAGATCAAATCGTACCACATACACCATCATTTTTAACCTGAGTGTCCCTTAAGAGTCTTCACATAGCTATGAAGACAGTTCATTCATCAGAGGAAGCAGACAAGCAGACTTGTCTTTAAACAAGGTCAAGAAATATTGTTTTCACAAATGTTTTCACATTTTTTTTTCAATTTAGACTGAACATCAATTTTTTTGCAAACTCCAAAGATTTATGGAGAGATTAACAGGAATTTTAAAAAAAGCAAAACAACAATACAAGGTGAACAGACCATAACTTTATTGGAGATATACTCAGCTACAATTATTACAAAAAACTATTAAAGGTAATTGTGATCCATAAGGTGCAGATTGCAAACTTCTGCAGCATGATTACAGTATGAATGAATTACATTTTATGTCCCTTAAAGACAGCTGCAGCATGTGATGGTAAATATTTTATTGTCCATCAAATTATATTTGTTATTCTTTCTACTTGATTTTAACCATTTTTTCAGTCACACTATTTACAATAAAAACGCCTGCAATTTCCAATTATTGTTCACAAACATTTTTCTCCCTAACTTGCTGCTGCAGTAAATTCTGAGTGCATCTACAAAGCAATTAAAGTAGTCTGTGGTTGCCATTCAAATAAAAGAGGGAAAACCTCAAGGACTTTATTGGATGAAATTTATTTTTAAGAAATGTAGTTAGCTTTGATAGAAGTTAATTTTAACTGCTAGTGGAGTATACTACAATGACCTCTAGATATTTGCTAACATAATTCATATTGAGTTACAGCTGATATTTAGATTACATTTGATGGTCATGAACTGTAGTGTTTAAAGTTTAAAATCTAACATGAAAGTAAAGAAATTAACTTCTTGAATATTAGAGCAACTGAAAAAGGATCAATGTCAGTAATTAAGTACCAAAAATCAAAATGCTTCTTGCTTCACTCATGTAAAAAATAGAGATTTCCATAAGAATGTGTTCACGGGGAACCCCATCCAAAACAAACCCAGAATACTGTCAGAGTCAAGTGCAGTATCACAGCAGACCACGATGCTATTTGTCATTTTCAGATTGCATATGCTGCTGTGACTGACATACAAACAATTCATTTTCTGTACAGACAAATGCATAGAATATGTAGCATATGTTATGTCATATGCAGTAACATAAACCCCCCACATTTTCCAGTTGATGGCTCTGTATTTGCTCACAAGGAGGAAAAACGAAACTCTGCAACATACATGCAAGCAGCACAAGATCTTCAGGTATGTAAATGAATGCAGTTCCATTACTAAAATGATACTACATCCATTTACACTAGCTGAGGATCCAGCACCTTGTCCCTGGGCCACCACTATATTCCTCCCCAGCACCGAAATGGGTTCCTGTTCAAATTCTGTACTTGGCAGTTGCAACATACTACTGTGTAATGAGACTTAAAAATAGTAGGCTTTTTTTTTTTGTATGGACTTTAGCAGCATCAAGCTGAACAAACACTTCAGAAGTCACTACTGGGCACTCAATATTCAGACTGAACAGAGATTTAGTTAAGGTTGACAAATTACTAGGGGCTGTCTTCTCCCAGAAACTACATTATATGTGTTAAATGTTGGTTTGTTCAGAGATAATTACTGGAGTGTCAGTCAGAGGTCATTCTAATTTTAATTACTTCACATAACAGTAAAATGATGTAGTAGAAAAATAATAGCTTTAAAATACAATCAAGAGTTGTTACACATCTTTGTTGTATTTTTCCACATACAGTAAAAATGCCACAGACGTTACAAATGACCTATTTAAGTTGTGCAAGTAAATGACACATTGCAGGCATTAAAAACTATCTTTTTCAAAGTCATTAATCAGAACAGCAGCAAGGCCAAACCACATTTTTCCTCTCTGTTAAGCATTTTTTCCTTGAAATGAGGTAAAGCATGGTACCAAGTGCAATGCTTATTTGTGCTACATGAACAGAACAGCGCAAAAAAAAAGCCATAAAAACAAAAACGCAGCATAGTTAGGAGGACTGTTTAAAAGTACAGTATAACAGGACTTAGATAAAAAACCCCAAGGTTCATGCCAATTAACCCCCACACTATTTATGATGAGCCTGTGTGGTTGCTTTTGAAGATGGGCTGCAACAGTCCGCTCACACTTGTGCTTACAGCATGTCAAGTGATTTCTATCCCAACCTTCAAATGATCAGATTTAGGTCTTTAATAGCATACACTGTCCAGTATCAAAATCATATCGACTGTAGGGTAAAACACACAGATGTATAACATGGAAACTAATAAGAATTTTCTGTCTCAAAGGATAAAAAGTATTTCAATGAGGTCACACTGGAAAAAATCGTGGCATTTAAAACGCATTTAAAAATGCATCAGCAGCAGAAACTACTTTATAGTCAGCCACTACACATTTCGGATGTCCAATTCATACGTTTTATCTAGTAACAAAGCGATCATTAAACTGTTCTGAAACACAGAGTAAGTTCAGCTGATTTTCTCTGCACCCAAACACTCCGTAACCACTTCACTGCTAACAATTACCTGAAACCCCTGAGAATCTACAACCTTGTAACAATCAGTAATAATTTTAGGCATTCGAAAAATAACTGAAATTTTAGGTTTTCATAATGCAATTAAACTACTTAAGACTTTCTAGATGATCTGATTTAATCTGCTGATTGATGTCTGGCCAGAATTGTTGACATCAGTAACCATGTATTTTCACTAAGAAACTTCAGTCCTACCACAAAGAGCGAGCTATAGCTTGAATCAGTGACTTTTTTTTGTTTTTTAAACAGGTAACACAAAGCAATTTACATTTAAGAATTTGGACTGCATGTTTTTATTGTTCCATATCACCATATCATTTACACTTGCAGTTCTTATACCTCCTTGTTATATTTTCATGACTGAAGTACCAAACAAATACTAGACTTTTTTATAAGCTAGTATTTTAATTATTGGTCTGACTCCTATAACAAGCAGCTTTCAAATAAAAGAATGGTCCTTTTCACAGACTGAAAAGTGACTGAGATAGCAAATACACGAACTTTTGAAAACTGTATTTCAGAAAAGCTTAATATCTGTCCCTTGTCACTAAGGCATTTACTTTATTTTTTTGTTAAGAAAGCAAGAGCTGACAGTTTTTGTTTTGTTTTAGTGTGCATTTGTGAGGAAAGGAATAGGGTTTAAAAGCAGGAAACACAGTATTTGTTTGTAATTTAATTCATAAGACACAGCATCAAGTTCAAACTATTGTGCTGGAAAACGTTAAAACACCTTGCTCTGCTTTCTCAAACTTCAAGCATAATTAACAGGGCAAAATTGCAGCAAACCTCTACTGATACTGGTGGGAATACAAGACCCACAGCTTTTTTTAAAAGGTAAATTAAGAGGTATTATAGTTACAGTGCAAAAAATTAAAATTTCAAGCATAATATATAAACATAGCACCAAAACAGAAAAAAACCCAATGCATGCAAAAATAAAAAGGAAAAGAAGAGAAAAAAAGAACTGAGGTATTTAAGTGAAGAGTGCCTACAAAAATCTAATTAAAGAAGTATAGGCAAAGCCTAAAAAATAAAAGTATGATTTTCCCCCACGCTCCCAGTAGACCAAAACACCAATGAGCTAGTTTCTCTAAATTAAGGACCTAAATCACAGATGTATCAAAAGTACGGCAGTTATATCTCAAACATCAACTTTCATGTTATTTAACAGCACAGCTTTGGTAGATGAAATATGCATGCAACTCTGAAAAGTACAGTAAGAAATTTACGTGGAAATATCTCTAAGTGTAAAGGTGCTCTGTTTGTTAAATACGTAACCAATTGACTATAAAATCTGCAGCATATCTTAGGTGTGATATGTCTAAGGTTATTTTGTTAGTGACAGTTTGCACTGTGCAATTATTTGTTGCTGTTTCCAGTATTGGAACTATCTAGCTTGCAGGTTTGTGTAAAATTGGAATTTTAGCCAAAGACCATATTTCGTTTATGGTATAAAAAAAACTGTAGACTAACCACCTCCTCAGAATTGTTAAAAATAACCTAATTACATATATATGAATATAATTTCTATTATAATCCTGTAATAAGTCACAGCTATAGTAATGAGTTGTACTGTAAATATAGAGCTGTATCATTGTAAAATGCATAATAAAATGAAGGGAATGTAAAACAGTTTGTTCCAAAAAAGATCAGAAATCAAAGATTATTAATGAGGGTTTATTTATTTTTAAGGCAAGAACCTTTTTTTATGCAAGACTGTGTGGCATAAGGAAACCGAAGTTTCACTCTACCAGTATGCCAGCCATTTCAATTAAAATCTGTCCCTAACAAATAAGTGCAATAATGATTGGGAATGCCATCTTAATGTAAAAAGATGACATGGAGAGAAAAAAAAAAGGAAAATAAAAAGGAGAATACTGGCACACTTAATCTTTCTTATACCCAATCATCCAGTACAGTTTATCAACTGCTTTATGACTGGCACTAGTGCACAGATTGAAGAATTTCAAGATTACTATATATAAATCTAGCAACTGCATTAGGCATAAGCTCCCTGGCCTTCTAATACTAAGCAAAGCTGTACTGACAAGAAAAGTAAACCAAAAAGACCTGACAACAATTATTCTGAACACTTGCTAAATGTCATCATTAAAGCACTCTCGTGATTAAACAAAGCAGAAGTGAGGAAAGAAGACAAGATTGTGTTTGCGCAAAAAACTATAACTACAATTAGTTCCAAAATTTTATACATGTTAAATGTTTTGTTATCTATTCTGTTATCAAACAAACTTTAAATTCTGTCTTCCAATTTGTTCCTCTCAACATCAACTTTTTTTTAAAAATTTGCTTTATTTGTATGTTATTTTTTTCCCCATTTTATTTATTTTTAGGAGGAGTCTCAGCTGTTTGGGACCTGAGGTTGATTTGCTTTGAGGCTTCGTAGTGCTCTTCTTGCAGCTGCAGATTTGGCAATCCTGTAGCTTCTGCCAACACCTTTAAACTTTCCCTTTCCTACAACTTCCACTGTAACTCTGACCTTTCCATCGTAAGTTCTTTCCGCAGGACTGCAAAAATATACACAAGAATTACTTACTGCCTAGGCAAGTTAATGTGAAGTAAGAGAACAGAAGCTAAAGCAGTAAAGTTAAACAGGAATCATTACATTTCTCAGAAAGCTATGCAAGGAAAATAAAGAACAGTGGACATGATGATGTTAGTTGCTTAGTGCAAAAGAAATTACAAGTACTTTGTGACATTCAAAAATTCTCAGTGGTTCATGAAGCACAGCTTAGAAACATTTTCTGCCAGTGTGTATGGAAGAAAGCATACCTTACCTAAATTTGGCTGTCTCTGGCTCCATCTCCAGCAGCTCTCGCACTGGGGAACGGGGCACATTAGCAGAAAATTTTTCTATTTGGAAAAAAAAGTGAAAAACAAAAATTAGCTTTGTTCTTTTCATAGCAGATGGCACTTAATTATTAACAATTTTCTGAAAGCTGGCAATACCTATTAGTGGCCTCATCATTGGATAGTACACTTCCCAAACCATTTCCAAAGACATTCCACTATCCATATAAATGGCACCAGCAAGGGACTCAAATATATCCCCCATGGCCTTTGGTACTTCAATGTCTTCCTCTTTTTCTTCATCTTCTTCAGATCTTCTGAGCTGTTTGTAATTAAAAAAAGACAAGGGTGGGAGGGAGAGACAAGGGGAGGGAAAAAGAGAGAAACGATTGCTTCACTTACTTCACTTCAGTAAAACAAAGATCTTCAGAAATGTAAGCTCTTTTATATCCTATATCCTGTGCTGCTTCCTTTAAGTTTTTAATTGACAGCTTTCCACAGCAAAATTGTTGTTTTATTCCCCAGTGAAACCAAGCTGCTGGTTACATCATTTTTCAAAAATGGAAAAAAAAAAAATCCCAAACACCACCGTGTACAAGGAACTTTTATGCTTTGTGAATTCTTTCTGTGATAATTCTGTAGGATTTCACCGTGCATCTGTTTTTTTCCAATTAGAATCGGGCTTCTATTAGTTAATACTAGAAAGCTACCCATAACAAAGGAAGAGTTCACACACTATAGATCTCCCAAAAAGAGACACTTAAAATCTTTAAGTCCAGTCTCTGGATGGAAGTTGCATGTACCTCTCCTTACCTTATTTACCCCTGAAGACAAGCACGGAACAAGCACTAGTAAAATAAGACATTAATAACTGAAAACCAACACCACCAGACTGAGCTAACAGGCACATTTAGGTGCAGCAGGCAGTGTTTTCATCTATGCTACCAATTTAAGACAATAGTCTATTCTCATTATCAAAAATGAACTTTCAGTGTACGTCTTAAAGGTCTCGAGCTAATCTAATCCTTTACTAAAATACTTTAAACACATGTAATATACATTTGCCTAACTCCAAACAAAGTAACTTGAAAACAAAGTTTTTGACCGATATGCTACTCTGCCTAAAGAGAAATAAGTTTCTGTCAGTCTTCTCCCCCAACAGCTACCCTCTCACTCCATTTGGGGTTTAAAATCCAATTCAGTCCTCTTAAGAGTGACCATAATACTTCATAAACGTGTTCCACCCAATATTTCTACCTGAAATAAATCAAACAAGTAGTCAGACCTGACATATACAGCAATCCAAATGGGAATTTTGACGTTAAAAACCAAGTTCAACTGTTTTGAATAGTGTACTTCATACCAAGTGTAAACTGAAGCACTTTTGCATTATACAGAAATAACAGAAGAAGAGAGAAACTAAGAGCTATAAGGTAAGGGACAGATGTTTCTTGAGTGAGATTTGAAAAAACAGAAAAGCAGATGATGTGGAGACACACATGGAAACCAGTCCAGCTGGCATGAACTGCAGAAACAAAGGCTCTTACATTAAGTGATGAAATAAGAGTTTCAGTAATTCAGTGCCAGACCAAGATAGGGAGCAGGCGTAGGGAGAGTGAAACAAGGATTTTATTTGAAACAGCTATCACACAATTTGGTTGCAACTTTGGTGAAAGTTTCTTTTTGCATACTAGCAAAAACTGAACAAAGTAAAGAACACCACTAAAAGCTCTTAAAGTAAGTTCCTAGCCTTTTCATTCATATTGTGGAGAAAACAAGAGACATAAGAGCTTGATCCTCTAATGTAAAGTAATTTTTATTATCTCAATTTCAGTGACAAATTTCTTTTTCAATGTTTAAGGAATTTTTCCCATAAAACAAGGTTTCCACTCTGCAACAGAGTGCAAGGGCGGTAAGCACATATATGTGACTGAAGTATTTTGATTCCTAAAGTTTTAAATTGTCTGTTGGAAAGAAAAATTACTAAATTCAAAAACATGCTTATTTAATGCTGGCATATTGTCAGACAGAATATTTTTTAAGAGACTGGTCAGTTTTTCCAAAGACAAATTAGTATGGACTTCTATTGGGTAACACTTTTAAAGAAGGATAATGACAGGTCCATCTCTTCCAGATCCTGATTAGAATTTGACTCACAAGGCCCTTGGTCCCATAGATGTCCTAACCAGCTAGCTTATGTAAATGGATTACTTTTGCCATATTCTCCAGAAAACAGAGGTTCATTATCATCAGCTTTCCTGCACAGCACAAGAGATGACCTGTGTTTGCAAGTCTTCAGTGAAACTATTTTTCAAGTGGCTTACTTGAAAGATGCATACAATGTTACGTGACTAGCAGATATAAAGCCTTTAGGAGTATGTCAGACATACGTGATTAAAGAGCAACAACATCTCCTCAAGTAGAAATCATAAGAAAAAAAAGCAGAAATCTCTTGTCAGTGTACTACATTTAATAATCCCAGCATTGCGCCAAGGTAGCTTTGTTCACGGTGTTGTATGGATACCTTACCCTCAGTCATCACTACCTGATTTAGCAACTTTTCATCACAATTTTATGTTGTAGTAGTGCTTCCTATCAGTTGGTGAAAGCAGCAAGCTAAATGTGTATGTCTGTGTCCCACAGTGTTCTAACAACACAAGAGCAAAACAACTACTAAAATCAAGTGCCACAGAGAAACCTAGAGGCAAACTGCTTTCAAATTAATTAATTTCTGTAAGTTCGAATTGATTTTATACTTTCTGAAGGCTGTATTTTACTTTGCATATTGCATCTTTCATTACTGGGAGCCTGCTTCTTTGGCTGCTGTGTGCATAAAACATTACAAAAATGCTAAGAAAGCCAGTGACATGCTTCAAATCAGATACTGAACATATTTCTTCTACTTCCACTAACCTCAGAATCCATTCCTTGCATTTCATTCTTTTCCATTTGAAACTGCACAAAGTCATCAATAACATGAAACAGTTCAGGAGAGACAGCTTTGAAGTACTTGTGGTAGTCATACTTTACAGCTAATGATGCAAAAATGGTATTATTGACTAGAGCAGATCGTAGGTCAGTAAGAACTCCTGGAGAGTGTTGCCGTGGGTCTTCATAAAGGTGCTTGGTTATGAGGTAGTCCAAAATTGCATCTCCCAGGAATTCTAAGCGCTGGTAACAATCTTAAAGCATTGGAAATAAAAGAATGTACAACACCACAATTAAGTTTAACACACACATTCTTTCCAGGCTTTCTGGATAAGAAGTTTGGTACACTGCCATGTAAATTCCACAAACTAACCAATGCTCAGAGAAGACAATCTGTTTTCTAAAAGAAATATCCTTGTGTTTAAAGAGATTGCTAATGGATTACTAAAGAAAAAGAAATCAGGAAAAACAGGAGCTATATCTAATAATAAAGCCAATACTGAACAAAATGTTAATTTGTCAGGCTAGAAAAACAGCTGTGTTTATAATCAATTTATACTTTTACTCAAGATCTTCACATGCTGAGAAACATCAAAAAGTAAAATTAGGAGATTCTGCCAGCAGGCTGATCTGAAAACTGTAACAATTAAAACTAAAAAAAAAAATATATATATATATATAGAAAAAACTAAAAACAATTAATACAAAAATCAATGTATTAAGAGCAGGGGAACACAAAATCTGAGTTTTTTGTCTGATTTGCCACACATTAAGACACCTTCAACAAAGATCCCTATTTAGAATACGTCTTTTAAACTGGAAATTAAAATTGTCAAGCCTTTGCTTTTTTGACAGTTGACAGGGGCCATGGGAACAGAGAGTGAAGAACATCTATTTTTATAATACAAACAAAAGCAAAAACTATCCTGAATGCAAATAGGGGTAGGTAGGCTGAGAAGGAAGAAGACAAACTACTACAGAAGTTACCATGAGAGTGAAATGACTAGCACTAAGTAGCTTTTATAGCAGCTGAACCTAAGACACTGCCAGATTTCAACTGCTAGCTACTCCTTAAAGAGAAAAAGTTACAGGTAACAGCTGTTCACAGTTGTCTCACTTGGTAAACAGAAATGAAATCAAAAGTTTTCCTACAGTTTCAACAATGTAATTTCAACCAGACACTATGCCTCAAGGCTTCTGCTAGTGTACACAGATATTGATATATGTATAAAAATAAAGGAATCATCTACCTTCAATACATTTTGTGAAATACTTGTAAAAAGTAAATACATATGTGGGTAATGAAAAACCAAAGGAGCACTTCTGTGTTTTGTCAGAACCGCTTCTTAATGTAGTAGTACTTCAGAATTACTTATTTCTTTAATGAAAGCAGAGCTTTCTCACTCCTTGGAATAAGGGACCAATTCCTATGGGGAAAAATTCAGACTGCTGACTGCAAAGAAATTTGCCAATCACTACAAATAGGGTCGGAATTTTACCATGGTTTGCTTCTGATTGCATATTATTGTAGGAAAATATGCAAAGTTTTAGAATGAACAAATATTACATTAATTAGTATAAGCAAGAGCAATTAAAGATCACAGAAACACAAATTTCTACTGCCATAAATCTTTTATGAGATCATGTACAGAAACATTAAATGTTAATCTGAAACTAGTATTTAGTCTGACTTAGTCAATTACTTCAAACTCTGACTTTAAATATTTACTCAATAAAATGCCTAGACTTAAATTAAGACCTTGAATTCACAGCTTCAAAGGGAAGTCTCCTCATTCTGCAATCCTGTAGATTATTCAGCTAATAAAAGCTGTAGTCTACAGTTCATCTTCAGAAGTACAAAGTGTAACATTCTTGGGATTCAATTACAGAACAAATTTGCTAAATATATTTGCAAAATACGACTGCTATTTCCTGAAGTACATGGCAATTTTCCAAAGTTCTACAAGAACTTATTTCCATTAAATGAGGATCTAATGTCAGTCATACACAGCTGGTGACAGAACATTTATCACTGATGCTGTTTCTCAAAACTTGTTGAGGCCTCAGTAAATATATTCTATCTGCATGAAGTCAAAATATGAATAACCACTGAGATACAAATTGAGCAAGTATCCCCCTCTAAACAGCAAGCAAAATACTATTTTTTAAGATATTGTATTCCAAGACTATCCTAACATGTGATGTCTAAAAAAAGTCTAAATATATATATATGGGAACACAAGATACTACTTCACTTGCTTTTGCAATATGGGGAAAAAACTATAGAGCTTTTTGAAAACAACTTACCAGTAATGGTATTATAATGGTAAGAGGCATGAGTAAATGCCTGAAGAAGATAAGCCTTGTTCTTAAAACTGTAATTTATTTTCTTCTCAAAGTTTTCAAAACCAGAAATAAGGTGATTTAGGGTTTTTTCAGCATCTGGGTGATCAAACATACACCTTGGTGGAATCTTCAAACAGCCATATTCCAGGTCTTTACACAGAGAAGGCTCTGAATTAGCTACAGAAGCAGAAACAGAATTTGGTGAAAGATTTTTCTGCTCACTGTTACAGTTCTCTCTGGTAGCACACAAAGTGCCTTCCCAATCAGTCTTTTTAATTACAGGGAGCACCTTCAGCCCCAGTGAACACAGGAAAAGCTGAGCAGCTCTTTCACCACAGCTGGTCAGATAGCAGCCCAACAGGGCTTCCACACAGTCCGCAATGCTCTTGTCAGCAATACACTGCTCCGTATGCAAGTCATAGGAGATCGACTGTTTTCCTGCATCAACACCACAGTTTTCTTCTGATGGATTCCAGAAGCCCACTACAAAATCATCCTCTTCAACAGCCTTGCTAGGATCCAGATAGCACATAGCATCCCAAGAGCTATAGTCAAAATCATCAAAATCTGATGAACACTGAACATTACCCATGGATGACTTTTTGGGTGCTTTCCATTCATAGTTTGAATCAGTGGTTGAAAAGTGTGAGAGTGAAATTTTCTTCACAAAAGCCCCTGATCCCATTAACATATTATCAATGAATTTGATATGCTCCTGATCATACTCCAGAAAATCATCTTCAAAATCTGTTTCTTCCTTGGGCAATCTCCACATTAGGTCTTCATTCTCTTCATCATCATTATAATCATCAAGTTTACCATTAGCCAACATGTTTTCCTTTGTCTATGAAAGAACACAAAAAAAATGCTGCTGAAGAGGGAAATGAGACACTTTTACTTCAGAAAGATCATAAAAGCAGGATTTGAGAAGTGTCTGCTAATAATAAGATTGATTTTTTTACGTTCCTAAATAACATTGTCTGATCAGATGCACAATACAACCTCAACTTACACTAGTGTTCCAAGACTAGAATAACTGTCCTGGAATACAAACTCTGTTACTAACCTACAATAGCATGTGTTCTACACATAACACATGCTGCATTTCATGGGAACCTGTGCTTGCACTTGAATGTGATGCACACACAATGAACTTTATATCCACTGAACATTATATACTTGTACAGCAAAGTAAACAATAGAAAATTCCAAATGAACAAATTTTAGAGAAGTATAAGAAAGTTCTGGGTGCATCCTTCTCTCTAGCTGCTAAGTAAGACTATTACAAATGTTGAATTAATGCAATTTTGAAGATTCTTTCTACACCTTTCTACATGGAAAACTCATCCGGTGGTGGTTTTTTTCAGTCTTTTTTTTTTTACAGGCTATACTTCTAGCCCTAACTAACAAAAGAGAAGGCAAAATTGTCACCAATTTTGTAATACTTACATACATATCCACAACAGCAAAATTAATGATGTCTCATGTCTTTTCCCTGCTCATATTGAACAAATTGGTATGGACTGATGTAAATTACAAAGTGAACACAAATATTCCCGAATTATATAATGCTTTACAATTCGCCATGGCTCCTATCCAGGAAAGCACTTAAACATATTAGCTAAATGCACTAGTAGTCTTCCTAACATCAAAAGGACTATTAACAGGCTCAACACAGCAACACTGATGTCAGCGGGAATTCTGCCACCGAATTTGATAGGAGCAAGATCAGATTCAAAGCACTTTCCTGGACTGGGTCCTGAAAGCCAACAACATTTTGAATCAAGTGAAATAGCCTTTATCTGCCCTGAACCTATGTATGTAATATTGTAGGGCTCAGTCACTAAATCTTGCAAATCTGTGAACCAGATGCTACCATGAGGGACGCTTCCCTTTGGGCAAAATGCACACCCATCCAGAGGTGCGGATGGGTGGCAGCTGTAAGGGGCACTAGGCAGCACTTAAAACTAAGGATCAAACAGATCTCAGTGTTCCTCATTTGGATGGACCAGGCTTAGTCAAGTTTAGTAATGAGAGGAGAGGAAAAAAAAGTGGCTACAGAAGTCCTTAGTTCAGACATTCTGCTGAAAGAATTCCTGCTGCTGTAATTACCCATCTCACTCACACACAGAAGGGACTTCTGTTAACTTAAAATGATCAGAAAGAGATATCAAAACTGGATTTAGGCAGTTATTTTGTACACTTGTAGTAATATAATACTTAAAGTAAGATAAATTTAATCAGTCCCGACAAGTGCAAGTGCTGCTTTTTCTCTTGATACACACCACCTGTCACATTTACAACTGAAATAAAAAAACTCTCTGAATGAGGCATGTCTATATGAATGCTCTAAAACAGATTTTGGCATCTGTTTTTACAAAGATGTAACAAAATATAAATTTTTACAGTAATTTCATTCACAAGTTTCTTAAAAAAATTTTTAAGAAGCAGGACAGCTAATGAACTATTCTAACATTGTCTGTACATTACTTCTTGTACATTAGAAAAAAATCTAAGGGATAAGGATGAGCAGTGGTTTAAGAAGACAGCCATTCTGATAATTGGTATTTTTGTCACTAGAATTTAAAACATTAATCAGCGATGAACCCCAGAAGAAAGAATTTTTCTTAAATAATACCTGAATAATTTTCAGGAAGTTATTGCCAATTAAAAGGTGAAGAAAAATACACATTAAGTGCTTTTTTTCATGCTCTCTTGAAAATCAGCCATTTGATAAAATGAACAAAGAAAGATTCTTCCCTTAATAAAGCTTGATAAATACTAACATTCGACTACAATGTTTTAGCAATAATTTGTCATAATGAGATCTCTATTTTCAGTTATAGACCACCAGCCCATGGATGGAGAATGAAATTTACATCCAAGAAAACAAAATATCTACTTGGCACAACCTCCCCCCCACCACTATTTACTTGCATCACTCTCTGCATTTTGGTCTGAAACCGTGTGTTTTATTTACAAATAAACAGTGACTATCAAAGAGGAAGAGGCCACTGAAAAGTTGTGGAAAACTGAAACATTTTAAAAACCAACAATTAGCTCCAGTCCCAAACATACTATCTTATTTGCCAGAAAGGTACAGCAGGAAGTCTCTTTGAAATGAAATCTTGGCACAATACAGAACCACAATAATCAGGTTGTTTTATTCTGCAATAAACATTTATTTGCACAGCACATCCACCGAACAGTCCTCTCATGTGCCCTCTGGCGGTTCCACAGTCTGAGTGTGGTCTTCAGAACGGGAAAAAAGAAAGATGTCCCTCCACCTCCTTCCCCTGAACTCCAAACCAGTGTGAAACACTTCAAGGCCATATTACTGACTGCTATGATCGCTGGTATTTCTGAACATGCCCTTCTACTCCCAGCATGTCAGAAAATAGTGTGAACCTTTCCTCACTAAGATTTGTCATTGTGAAGCATTTGGTGATAAGACAGTGAGGGTGTCAGACAGCGAGAGAGCCTAAGCCAGCACTGTATTTTACATGAGGAGCAGCTCTCAGTCATACCCATGGTGTAGCTACAAGCCATCAGTATCGAACATTTTCTCAAGCCAGTTCTACTCTTCAATCTGCCTCACTACTATGAAAAACATCAACTCTTTTTCATACATTCTATAAAGGTGAACTCGTTATTTATTACAAAGCAGACAGTGTTCTGCCTGAACATATTACAGCTAAAGCAGTGATGATGATACCATTTAAAACTTCTAACAGAAACTTCTGAAAAACTCCTGGGAGCAGGCAAACTATCCGCAGAAAAGCTTTTCTTCTCTACTTCTCCATTAATAGTTAGACTCATTACTGGATGATGTGCAATAAATTTCCTTACTTCAGGTTCTGGTTAGAATCAGTTTTCTTCTCATTTTCTTACAGAGAAGTTTTAGAAAGAAAAGAAATATACGGATTTACCTTTTCTTTGCTGAAAACAGCAAAATAACTGGGGGTGGTGGGATGAGGTAGGGGTGAAAGAATACAAACATACAAATAACTACTTGTCAACACAGTTAAATAAATTCATACCATTTCATCTTTCTCCCACTTGTCAGTGTTGCTCTTGTCCTGATTTACTATGTAACCAGGAGGAAGCCAATTGACTGGGGGATCAAAAATCGACACCACCATGCGACTTGGCAGTCCTTTCTTTTTTCCAAGGCGATACAAGTTACAGTTGCTGACCTTTAAGAAAAACAACCTGATAAACCTCTGGACATACATTTACACAAACAGGCTAAAATGCAAAAGGAGCAAAAAATGTTATGTGTCAAGCTGGATCTTGTACTATTATGCATTTTCTCCAGTTCTCAAAAGGGAGTTCAGCTTTCATAATACAGTAGAACCAACTCAAAGCAAGATACACATCTTCCCTTTTTTTATTTTGAGGCCAAGCATATTAGGTGTGACTATTTCAGTTAAAGAAATCTAATATATTACATTCTCCTCACAAAACAAACTGATTGCTACTTTTAAAATAATAGTAAATAGAACCTGTACAAGTGTCACTTATTACCAGTATAAATAATCATCATTCAGACTACATTTGGAATGAAAAGTTCTTATTTATAGGTAGACTGACCTAAACCTTGGCAGTAGACAGTGTTAAAACAGTTCCGTATAACACTTATTAAGTCATACTCCAGATGTTATTTTGATAGCCTCTAAAACCACTTTAAGTATTTTAAAGGGAAGGGAAAAAAGCATTCTCAGATACAAATGTATTTCCTTTTCCTTTTTAACTATCAACTACTGATCTTTTTTTCTCCTTTTAAATGTATTTCGCATGTTTTAAAGTCTTGAAATCTGAACTTGAATATTCAATCACTTCTTCTATTTGAACAGCGCAACTTATTTAGCCCTCCTTATTTCCCAAGATTAAACTATACAATAATTTCATTTTCAGAGTGATGCATTTTATTAGAGGTAGACAGCGAATGCCTTAGCACTTAATTGAAGTTATCACATCATGTGCAAGAAAAAACAAACAAAAGTTTTCACATGACTGATTATTCTAGCAGCAGCAGAACTGAAGACTCTGCTCCCTACTGTTTACATTTACTCTAAAATACTTTCACAAGTTTTGTTTCAACAGTTCTGTAAGATTTTTTTGTTGTTTCGTTTTTAAGTAAGATGCTAAAAATTGCAAGGGAAGTATCTTCTTGAGGAAAGAAAGGTCAAGTAAAGGTGCAACCTAAGGCTCTGTGCTGCTAACTCAATCCATCCTTCATTCAAGCATTCCTGTTAAAGAGCTTCTACTCAATACAGCTCTAGAGTTCAGTGCACCAAATGTTCTCACTAACCCAGAACCTTTAGTTCTATTCAATCCTGTCCTTTCTTAGGTTCGTAATCAGCTGGTTTAGTTGTCAAACTGAACTGCAGAAAACAGTTTTAATCAATCACAGTTACGGCAACATTGAGCCCACAGTCCCGTATTTTTATTACTAATACGCATAATACTCAATGTATAATGAACAAAGCTGTGGAATTAAATCAACCTGTTTCCATTCAACCTTCCAACAAAAACTTCATATATATGGCTTGCTACAGCATGCTTTTTACACAGTATGACTAAATTGTTACTACTCACTTTTTTGCTTCTCATGTATGATAGGCGTCCCTCGTGAGCATCAGGGTAAGTGCAAAACAAGTAAGTAGTGATGGCATGCTTTAAAAATGAATCGCCAAGCATTTCTAGCCGCTCCAGGTTAAACCCATCACTAGCATTTGAAAGAGTCAAAGCTTGAAGAATGAGACCAGGATTAGGACCGAGAGTTTTTGACGAGTACCCACTGCAAGGACTCTCTTCAGAATCTGCTCTGTCTTTTGAAAGATTAATAGCTTTTGAAGTACTGGTGGTCACTGCCATCTTGGGGCATCCATCTGAGGTAGATCTGTTAGCATTTCCATCAAGGTATTTATTACTCGGTAGAGTACATTCATTGCTGGGCTTGGGCTGGTTCTCACTGTTGTATAAATTCTGAATGGGATATGAGGTAGTTGGTTGTACAGGTATTTCCTGCCTGCAGTAATTCAGCTGATTTCCTTGGCAAAAGTCTCTGTTAACTAAATCACAATTGCCATTGGCAAGATTTTTATTATAGGAAACACCATTAATTGCTGCAAGTTCTACCGAGACATCAATTTGGAGTTTACTGGGTGACTCATTGAGCAATGTTCTGTAACTCACAGACATTTGGTCATGGTTTTCTGCAGAAGAGGTTCTATTAGCACCTTGATGTGCAGCATTTTCAGGGACTACAATTGTGCTGTGCTTACAGTAATTTTCATTCTCTACTACAGAGGAGTTAGGAAGAGAGATGAAGGACTTGCTGTCAATAGACTTCTTCCATCCAAAGTCCAAGTTAGGATATCTGTAAAGATACACATGAGGTTTGTTACCAAAAAATATTAGTACAGAACAAGAAGACTCTACGTGCACATACACGCTTAAAAAGAACCACAGCCTTCTGAAAAGTACAGTGACTGCAACACGTAACTTCACTACTCACAATTAAGTATTTTTAAACGGTGTTTCCCTGAGAAGTGACGAGTTAAACAAGAGTTACCAGTTTTATAATTCATGCAGTAATAGTTAAGTTTTCACCTTATAAGTCAGATATCACATTGAAAAATATCTATTGAAAAATACATGCCTGAAATCTGCAGGAAGTGATTTAACCCCTACACCAGCATCAGTGGCTGTTTGAGCTCTTAGTTCCTCTGCTGTCAAAAGGCAGTGCAGGCGGTAAAGTATGCTGGGGAGGCAAACTGCTTTTCTCCACAATGATGCTGGAATAGGATGTATAGCACAGAGCTCAGGAACCAGTATCTGGGAGAGGAGGGGGAAAGAAAAGAATTTTCCTTGTAAAGGTAGCCACCAGATCACTATTAAGAGAGTCCACTTGAAGTAGATGCTTCTATTTTACCTGTTTATTCTGCAAACTTTCCCACTTTGCTTTCCTCTTCTCAGCACTGCTTAGTGGAAGTGCTTTTCCCTTCTGATTCAAATGGCGAGGAGTCAAAAGATTAAGTCTAAAAACCATGTGAAAATACTGTGATGTAAGTACATAATTAACGAATAGAACTTGCTACCCTAAACCTTCTAAAGTTTCTTAGTATTCAACTTCAATGCACTGTGAAGTGACAGTACCATTACCTCTAGGAAAAAATGGACTCAATTTATAGTTCTTGTTACACAAGTTAAGCACCTCTCAAGAAAAAAAAACCAGCAATTATTTTTGGAAGACACAAGCCCTCAGCTTTATCCCATATTTTAAAGAAAAAAAAGGCACTTTACTGTCAAACCACAAACATCAGATACAAATATCACTGTTGTTACCTTGAAGATGTGTGGTCCACATCCAGCAGTGGCTGGTTAAGATTGGTAAGGTCAAGATTATACTTTGTTTTATAATATTCTGCAAAAGTTTCATATTCAGGGGAAGGGAATTTACTGAGTGGAGTAAGATCAGTGTATACGTCAGCTACGTAGAATCGATGAGGCTGATCAAAATTTCGATATCTAAAAAAAAAATAATATTTTGGCATTAAAGTTTTTGTTCAGTTCATTTTCTAACATGGCCAGGAGATAAACAGTTAATTAGGGCACTTCAGATTTTTGGTTTATGAGGGGTTTTTTTGTTGTAGAAACCATTTATCTAGCTAACAATTGCTGAATGAGAAACGTGCTTTAAGACACAGATGAATAAAGTCAATCTACAATCTGTGAAATTCCCTCTACAATATAAACATTTTAATTAAATGGAGGATTTAGGTCTTCAGTATGTAATACAAAATCAAGCTCTGTACAACAGTAATGCTACAAATGATGATTTCTTAATTCAAAACATCTAACAATTAAGTTTGATAATTTGGCTTTTTAGCATCTAGTCTCCTACGTGGTATTCTACATCAGTAGAAACTGAGTTCATCTGTATACAAAGACTGTACTATCTCATGTCTAGACTGGCATTTTAACCAAGTCATCCTCCAGATCAAGTTAAAATACAAAATCTCAAATACACAGCAAGATAAATTCACAAGCCTTTCAACGACAGTGACGTTCTTGCATTACAGGCAGAATTTTAAAATTAAAACCAGACTGCTACAACATCTTTATTGTGGCTACCGAGGCTCGTTGGAAACTATGGTGACAAACATGCCCAGAAGATAATAATAATGATAAAAAATCATGAAATCAATATTCAACAATTAGGTTTGCATATTATTTCATACTTCGACCTGCTGCATAATTTTAAGTTTCTACTGAAATATCTAAATAGAAACTCTAAACAAGCAGTATCTCTAAACAAAATTTACACACTATTAATGAGACTTTCTGGCTTCTTTAAAAAAAAAAAAAAAGTCTGAGACAGATGAGGTCAAGAACCAAAGTTTAAACTTACATTTATTCTCTCTATATATTCAGCAAGTACCATTGTTTACAATATACTAGATATAACACAAGCCGGTTAATCCATAGGGAATAATTAAGCCTCCACAAAGCCTAACAGTTCTGGAGAACTTTTGCATATCCAGTACATAAAATGCATACCACTCAATATAAAGATTCTATTAAATGGTCTTTATCACTTGTAATTTTCTCATCTACCAACATGATACCTTCCTTTAGCAGGCCTTTGGTGTGCATAAGCAGTAACCAGAGAGCAGGACTCCCGCGCAATGTCCCAAACTAAAACTGGTTTAAGTAGGCCACTTCTTGATGAAATTGCAGTGTTTAATCAGAATACTACGTAAGTTTGCTGGTGACCTCCACTATTCCTTATAAAAAGGTAATGAATCTTGGGATACCTAAACACTTAAGTCCTATTAACAAAAGATTAACTATTGATTAAAAAAAATCTTTAAATTATTTGAAACACAACTGTCGGACTAACAGCATATAGTTCTTAAAAAGCAATTCTGCTGCAGATACTAACATGCCCTTATTACAAGTTTGTATAAATACAATACATACATACCTGAACTATGCAGAGTACTCACCGTGGAATGATAACTGCATCCTGGTAATCTTCTAACTTGAAAATAAAAGGCATTTCTTTTGTATACTGTGTACTGGGAATGCCTGTACGTGCCTCAGATTTCTCAATGTCTTCCATAAACTTAAAGTCAATGTCCAAAGTGCTGGAGTCATCAACTTAAAAAGGAAAACGCATAACTCAGTTTTCTAGGCTGAACTTTTCTGAGAAGTTGTAAATTACAAAAGTTTTGTTCTTACCAACATTAAGAGGTAGAACACAATAGGCTGAATCAGCTTCTGTAGGTTTGAACTCTAGTGCAGGTTTCTCAAGACGAAGAATATGTGAAAAAATGTACTGGTGGAGTCGTGTTATCAGCTCAAGCATTTGCAGAGACAGAGTAAAACCAGATTTCTTAAGCTCAATAGATATTGTAACCTCTCCAGAGCGAGTATACACAGGAAAGTGAGGAATCTAAACAAAAACAAAACCGAAAAGAAATCACGAAAGAAAATCCAAAGTGGGATTCCTCTACAGAGTACTGGCTGTTTAGTTCAGATACTGAGGTAATGCTTGCCTGGCCCTACAGCAAATTGGATCAAATAGGACCAGAATTTTGAACTGTGATGACATTCAATTACAGATGAGACTCTGAAAGTTAAAGAATGACTAATTTGGCTTTTTTAATAGTTCTCCTTGTGTTTTACAGCTCTCGTCTTTATAAAAGCTAAGTAGAAGAGAAGGTGTTTTCTCTTATGAAGGAAGAAATGTGAAAACCAGCAACATTCCTGAAATGTTTTCTTACGTGGACAACAGAAAACACAATTTGAAAAAATCTTCCTCAGCTGAGTCTCACCAACAGAAAATGCCTATTAAAAAATTTCCGAGGCAAGAGGTGCCAATTTCAATTAACAGGGTGTACTTTTCCTGCTACTGCAGACTAGGAATGCTGAGAAGTGGACTTGTTACCATAGCTTTTGTATAGATAAGGTAGTGCAGTGCAGGCCACCTCTGCAGCTGGTATGTCTACTCCTATCATACCTCATACAAGAGGAAGGACATCTTGAATTTGCCAGTGCAAAACACTAAACTTCTAAACCAAAAGTGTGGCAATAGATTATTCCATCCCTGAAGACAGAAAATGAAGTGGTGACTTGATTGGATGGATAGCGTTGCTTATTTTCTGGAGGTTACTTGATATAAGTATCATTTATAGTCAATTCCAACTGTTCAGCCTGGGGAGTAAGTGGAAAATAACAGGTTGTAAGGCATGCAGAATAAGGAAAGGAAATAGATTCCTTACTTGAGGTATAGGTTTGGCTGTCAATATGCCAAAACATCTTGTTGTATCCTCAGGAGGATATAGCTTTCGTCTCCTGAAGTTGAGCTCGTCAGGTAGAGGAGTCGTTAATACCATTCCTATTACATACAAGTAACAGGGCTGATCAGGTTTGGGATAACTATCCCTCAAACACTCTGGAATCTGAAAAAATCAAAAAAAGAAAAAACATTAACATGATAAACATCAGCAAAGTTCACCTAATTACTATTCTTTGAACAAGTCTTCTTATGTTTATTTGGAAACACATTGCTAAAAATAAGGAACAAAAAAAAATAATTTAGGCTCAAGTAGTGTTTTCTTTATCAAGCAAAAATATTTCGCCAGTAGCCTGGGATGAGATTTCCTTCATCGTCAGTAGGTGAGCCGGGGGACGGAAGGTGGCTTTTCATAAGAAGGCTTACCAAAAATTCTAAAGAAAATTTACCAATAACCTGTCCTATTGGTCCACATAAAGTTCCTGTAACTTTTCTAGTAGATTCTGGAGCTCAAATGTCTGCCCTCAAAGTTGAAGATGCCTCTTCATGCGGAATCATTCCCTCAAATAAAGGTGTATTTGTGGAGGGTGCTTTTGGATATGCCCAGCCTTAAAAGATTGCTAAAGTAAGGTGCTGGTTGCTGGGGAAGGAGAAAGCAATTGAAACTCTGATAGTTTGGAACACTTCCTTACAAATTTATTAGGACTGGACCTCCTAATGTTATTGTTGAAATAAAAAGGAGTATGCAGAATGCTGAATTGATCTGAAACTGAGTGTTGCATTACAATCCATAATGCCTCATTCTCCATTGAGGAGGCATGAGCCAAGATGAAAGAAATAAGTGATCAAGCTGGAGAACTATTTCAATCTATGCAAACATGAAACTGGTTTGATGGATCAGAATCTGGGTCATGGGTTACTATCCTCCTAAAATCTTTAGAGCTTACAGGATGGGGAAAATGGTTACCACAAATTAAGAGTTGCAATTGTCACTGGATTTGTATTTTTAATTGCTGGCATTAGCCTGGTTAAGTGCATGATAACACGCTTCTCCATCTCGCATTCCCCTTCTGTTCACTATACTTCTATCACCACCATGAGAGAGGAACACTACATCCACGTTCCTCAAGGCAATGTAGAACCACGGGGTGGAATGTTCTGAACGAGTAAAAAGTAAGGAATGTTTTTCCATTGCCTCCTCAAAGATCAAGGTTTGAAAATTCAAGTTTTAAATTGCCTCTAATAAAAGTTTTAGAAACTGCTTTGTTTTAGAAAATGTGGCACCCTGTTTGAAAATTATTAAAATAGCTTGTAGTTGATACATCTAGCAAGCAAGCAGCAGACTTTTGATACATCATGAGAGCCAGCCAATGAACTTTATGAGGTGGACGTGTTGTTGCCACTCTCAAAACCCTCTATTATAAGCAAGTGTCCAACCTGCCACAGGTGCAGCCAAATCTACACAGTGCTAGAATCTTTGCTGTCTGTGCTGTCCTACGCTGTCCTGTGAGGCTGCTCATGCCCCCCATTCCCCCCTGCTGGTCCTGCTGCCATGGCTCTGCTCCCTCACTGGCAAGCTTGACTGCTCTGGGAGGGACTTCACCGGAGAAAGACACATCGCAGATCTCCCCCACTGCACTCTATAAGCCAGCGCTGGACCCATGGTCGTGGTAGCCTCTTTTCTGTGCTTCTCATAATTATTCTACTTTCCAATTGTCTCTCTTTCCTTCCTCTTTTAAAAAACACGAAGTTGTATTATCACTTTGGATCACACCATTTAACTTTGTCTGTGTTTTAATCTTGCTTTTGGGTATGCTTAGAACCTTCCTTTCCGCAGTAGTGGATGGAGGCAAAACATGCCTCTCCTCACTTTAAGCAGATCGAAAATAGCTTTGATGCAAATTTCTGCATTTATCCATTAAGTCTGGAGCACATGTTATGCCCAAGCTCTTTGGAACTTAACAGCAGAACATGAAAAAAAAAAGGTAAAAAGGAAACTGTGCGTACTCAGAAAAAAAAAAAACTTGACTGAACTTACAGCTTCATTAACACAGATTCTTTTTCCAGCAGAACTGTTTAAAAGTATCAAAAATGTTTTTATACACTTGGGACAAACACATAAACAAAATTCAATACACTAACCCTAACACTGCCCCTTTGCCCAGGCACTACACTATATGAGTTTTCTCATTACAATTCTAGCTTGCAGATGTGAATACTCACAACAGCCACAAGCACTTTTAATTCTACTGCTCGTATTTGTCATAGACGTTAAGAAACCATGCTTTATGTTTGGTAGAAGTTCATTACTTTGCAGGTCTCAAAAATGATCCTCCTGTTTATCTAAAACTAAATTGCAATACATGTAGTCCTGGATTTTAAAGTTACACTGTACTAAAACTATGGCTTTGGCTTAATGGAAAATTACTCACAAATTTAATAACTACATTAAACCCAAGAGGATCTTGCAGACCTTAAACATTTGCCAAAGCTTCTTTTCCAGATGTGAAAAGTTGGGACAAAGGCAAGGGAAAGTATTCTTAGATTCCCTATTAAAAAAAAAAACAAAACTGAGAAAATGATGCATCACTTGACAAATCAACTCCTCTGAATGAGATACCACAATCTTGCATTTTATGAATCAACCCTTTCCAACAATCGTTGGTGAGGTAAGAGGACAGAGAAAAGCACTTGTAACAAGAAACACTGCGCAAAGATGCAAACTGTGCATCTTTGTGAAATGCAAACGTTATCAGATTCTGTATGAGTTACCTGTCCTATTCAAAGGCCCTTAGACAGAACCTGTAATAACTGCAGAGGAAAAAGGAAGGTTCCAGAGTAGTTGCAAAATACTCTGACAAAGCTTCTTTGCTCCATTTTCTCTTAAAGTATTTGCAATTCCCCCACAAGTACCACTTAAGAAGTCCAATTTTACAAGCTGGTGTGGTTGAAACCTGTTGTAGCAGACTGTGAATACATTGCTTAACACAGAGCTACAGTTTCTTGTGTGACCCTTTTAATAGATCAGGTATAGAATTAAGTATAATATTTAGAACGACTTTAAAAGTAAAAACAAATTAAAAGTACACTTATTTGATATTCTAAGATTTAAACCAGGAATTATGAAATTCTGTGTTCAACCAGTAAACTTGCCAAACTAAACCAAGCATTCAAACAAACCCCCCAAACATATTTCTGTAGCCTGGGGTACATCCTTCAGCGTTCAATTATTTGTCAAGAAAGTCAATAGGGTAAAGATTTTACTGATTATTAATGCAGGACTGTTTTCCTCAGTTATCTTCGTACTGGGCAAATACAGCAAACAAGCCCTACAGAAAGTGTAATGTTCTCAGAATTAGAACAGCAAAGTATTTCCACTGTAAATACAAGACTTCTAAAAAATTCTTATCAGCTAAGATTAAGAGTTGGCGATTCTGTCTTATCAGTACATAAAGCATTAGATCAGAGATCTGGACAGCAGTAAGTGATACTAACAGCTTTAGGATAGCACTGTCTTCGTTTTGTAGAGCCTGGCCTTCCTGGAACACTGGTTTCTTCTTCATCATGTAAATCAAGTTCCTCCTCATATTTAACCGTTTCTTTACCAACTGGCATCAAGTGATCATCCAGTTCACCTGAATGAAAAAGTACAAAGAAATAGCATTACAAACAATCAAATCTTGGTTCCTTCATATCCTGCACAGTAGATGAGATTCCTCATGAAAACATCTCACATGTAAGGTTTTAAAATACATGGACTACTGCAAGGCTCCAAAAGTGTAACTTTGGAGAATGAGTGATAAAGACTGAAATTTGGGCAAAAATGCTGACCTCTAGTAAAAAACCTCTTAAATTTAATTAAAAAATTGAATTCTATAATGAAAATATCCAAGAATTCTTTTTGCCCATAAAAAGCAATCTTTGACTGAAACACTTATTTTAAAGTCACTCACATGGAGTTATACCAAGGAAGAAGGAACATCTATATTTCTCTATCATTCTAAAAAAGCAAATTACTGCTGTTCAATGTGCACTTTCAACACTGACTTGCGCCACCATCAGGGTGTCATTCCTGGATACATTTGTTGATATGAATTCAGTGTTCAAAAGGTTTAACTCAGAAAAAAAAAATACAAACCCCAGACCTACAATTATTTTTTGCTTAAAATCTACATAAATACTTCTGTACTTCATCAAAAAACTCGTAACACGGAATCATCTTTAAAATGTTCCTCAATGAAAAACATGCTCCATTATACTTACTAGAAACAAGAGCTGAAGTAGTCCTGCAATGTCCTATTTTTGGAACATGACTTATGATACAGTAGAGAAAGGAATAAATTTAGGGTTGTGTATTTTATATTTTGTCACAATTCACTTCAAAAACCATGTTCTTTTGGCTGTAGGATGTAGTCCCTAACCTATAATCAGTACCTTCTAGAGAACAAGACTCTTTTCCCCTATTAAGTATATTCAATGCCAAAATCTTTGTCTCTTGTACTAACGTTGCTTTTGCTGTTTAATACAAAATACGTTAAATAACAAGATGTCCCTGGAAAATTTAACTTCAGCTTACAAGGTGTAAGCTAAATTAGTAAGTCCATGACCACATCACAAAACAAGGCAAGCGAAAGAAAGCTGCAATAGATGGCTACAGCAGAAGGGCATGTACATCCATACCGTATGCAATTTCTCAAATACAAAACATACTTTAACAAAGAGGTTGTTTTTTACCAATTTGTTCTTACCAATTTTGTGCAGTTTTTCACAGCAAATAAGAGCTACAACTCTCTCAGCCAGTCTTGCACAACTCATTGGAGGGCCCTATAAACATTTAAATACTTCGTAAAAACTTTGGATAATTAGCAAGTTACTTACTATATATGTTTAATTCAACACAAGCACTTGAGGCAAGGAAAATTTTTGTAAAAAACACACTGATGACAGTTTTGTGAAGATATTCAGGCCTGTTTTTCTATGAAAACCAAAATTACAGGAACTCAACTACACTATTAATCAAAACCAATAAAGAACAAGTGCATGAAAAAACATACAGGAAAAAAAATCTAAATATTTTTGCCTTTGGCATAAACAGTAACTGATGGAAAATGGATTATAACAAAAACAGACAGTAATCTAAAAACAGAGAGTACAATAAAGAAAAAACTAATTTTCATTAACAACAATGAAACTAATTCTAAAAATGGCACAGACCAATTCTTAGCCCAACATATTCATGTATTTCCATGCTTTTCCTTCCCCAAATACCTACAACAATTGAAGCTCGAAGAGGTGAGTTGATTGGCAGGTAGAGAGTAGAGTAAAATGTATGGTCAGGTAGTTCCCGGGTTTTACACTTGGGAGCCAGGTGTGTAAATGGATCACTTGGTAATCTAGCGCAGTACCTAAGTTGACAAAACATTTTATACATCATCAAAACCTGCAAATTGAAACCTAAACACTTTTCAGTGCAACCTTGCCCTACTGGTATGAATGCTAGAGAAGATGATTTCAGGCATACTGTGCACTGTAAAGGTACACTGCTGACTCATACTCAACTAACTCCTGAGCAGAACACCTCCAAGTCCTTTATTATAAACCTGGTCTCCAGCAAGGTAACTCCAGCTTGTAATGATGCATAAGACTATTTCCTGCCAGGTCCCAGGGTTCACATTATGTCTCCTGAGTTTACTGTTCTCTTATTCCTCCTGTTTATGGCTCCCCCTCCTGCCTTTTCTCCCTTGTACTGACTTTCCTCTCTCCCAACTTAGTATTAAATGCAAACAAGCTGATGTTAAACCGTGCTGGACCTCCTAACAGACCAGAAGTAAAGCCACATATAACCAGCTGCCAGATAGTCATTTACCATCTGTCATTCATCCTGCAGATCTGAGTGCTTTGAGAAGCTGTATTTACCAGTCCATCAACACGCTCTGCAGCTCAAGAATTTATCTACTAAGGTAGTACTTCGGCAATTGCATCTAAAACTTTTCTTAAGTAAATGACATTCACTGCTTTTCATAGTCAACCACTTCATGATACTGGAGATAAACAGCCCTCAGTAAAACTTGGTTGGTTTCTGCAAACCCCCTTTTCTTTATGGGCCTAAAAACTGCTGCCGTGTCCTCATAGGTCCTCCTCCTTGGTCAATAGGATTCCATATGACTATAGTTAAATTGACTGGTCCACAGCTCCCTGGATCTTCTTCCTTGTCTTTTTTTGTCTTCCTATCACTGAGAACCTCCTCTAATTGCCATTACTTTACAGAGTTGATACATGACTAGTTCCCTTGGAAGCATACCATCCTGTCTTGTGGACTTAATTACTGTGGTTTTGTTTTTGAAGATGACCACAGATTGCTATTACAAACATGAATACTAGAACTGATTTAACTACAGTTTTAACAGTTCTTTTATTTTAAAAAAAATACAAAGTTTATTTTTAAAACTAGATTGAGAAGAGCAAAAATGCAAACCTACTACATATTTTGAAACTGAATGTTTTCAGGGTAGTTTTTAATTAAACACGAATCAACATAACTACAGTTATTATCAGAGCTAGAACGTCTAGTAGAATAAATATAAAGAAAGCAAATAATCCCTTCAAACCTTTGTGACCACTTTCGTTAGGAGAGAAGGTTCAGTCACAATGCCTAAGAGGGAATGTGTAAAATGCCCCAGCCCATGCTTCCATGTTGTGAGACTCACTAAGAAACTTTTTATTCAATTACATGAAATAAAAAGTGAATATGCCTCTTACCTGTTTATGTGTCCAATAGCAGTGTTAATAGTAACCCTTGGACTGTTCTCATCTGGCCTCAATACATAGGGTGGAAAGACATCATCATCATCAACAATGGGTTCAGTTTCAGTTTCATTGGCATCAACAGATTTTGAGCATTTGTTTCGGAGGATCTTAACATGTCAAGAACAGAACGTAAGAGATTTTTCCCTTAAAACATACTACAATACACTTTAAAAAACCAGGCCCATTCCTTTGGCCTCATACCTTCTCAATTGCTTTGTATGTCTTAAGATCTTCTTCAAAACTTTTGATTTTGTCTGTATCTGCTAACATAATGTAGTTGGAAATTGGTGCTCTAGCTCTTCCTTTTGACTGCACATAGGAACGGTACTCTGTGGGCAAATCAAAACGCACCACCAAGTTGCATTTTGGTATGTCAACACCCTCTTCTACAATACTAGTAGCAATAAGTAGGTTGGTCTCATGTGCTCGAAATTTTCTAAGAACCTGCAAAAGTAATGAAGACAAATTTGACATATTAGTCCAAGATCTGTTTCTATCATGAGATTCAACAAAAGGCAGTAAAACTAAGATGAGTGGTTCAGACACCCCCAAAACATGTCCAGACATGAAAATACAAAACTGTTACAAAGAATCTTTTCAGAAACATAACAAGACTATTTATCAGAACCAGCAGATTTCTAGGAATAAAATCTGATATATGGAATCACAAGTGTCTAAGAAGCTACTATAACCCCTAGAAATGGAGAGGATCCCCCCTATTTACTTACAAGTTTTCAGTTGTAGTATTAAAGAAAAAAAAATGCTGCTTTCAGGACACCATCTTTTCCCAAACATTTCTGAGGCTGAAGCATCCTCGGGGGGTACAGTACATTCTAGAGCTGGCAGTTCTGGTATTTATACTATATATGAAACAATACTAAGGAAAGGTGTGGTGTCAGGAGCACAACCCAGACAGGATGAGCTTTAAATGATGTAAAATCAGGTGGGTTTTTTTTAATATTTATAGCATTTAATAATTAACCAAATTCACATTTAGAAAAGATAAATATTAAAATCAGCTTAACAACTGAAAATGTCAGTAAGCCTCACATTCTTTACAGTATTATTATATTACCACTAACACAATGCAGAAAAATTAGATAATGATCTGACTAGATATAAACATGACTTTACATGAAGTTTTAATTTCTATTTGTGTAATATAACATAGCAATGTCTCCAAACATGCTTTTATTGTTTTACAAACAACATCTGAATCTCCAATAAGTATGCATATTTGTTAAAACAAAGCTGTTCCCTGAACTTCCAATGACTGTGCCCCAGACTCTGCCTGTTGGTTTGTTTTCAAAGACACACACACACACAAAAGGTTCTGAAGGTACTGCCAGTTTAATTTTTCTTTTCTTGAAGTTACCTCTTCCTGTTTTCTAAATTCTACTTCCATCTGCTTGTTACGAGGCTGGTTCTTGCCAATGCCATGTCCAGTTATAAAATTGCTACTGATGTAAGCCAGTTCTGGATCTTGCTTGCCAGCTTCTTTTATCAACCTAAAAATATTACACATGTTTTTAGACGTTACACAATCCACAAAATGGAAGAAAATCTTTTGTTTGTAAGACCCATATTAAAAGGAAAAGTGGAAGCATGACAATTAAGTCATGCTAACTCATAAATTGACTGCAGTCTTCTCAAAACCTCTGTAAGGTTACCCCAAGACAGACTGCATACAGAAACACAAGAAGTACTCATGCATCACACACATTTCAGACCTATCATGGTAAAACTAGGTATTTTGAAACCAATCTATTACTCCAAGGCTCTCTGTTGTTAAAGCACCCTACTTAAAATAACTTTGTTAATCTCTTTTTCTGTAAGCTATAGCTGATTTTAGAAGAAAGACCTTTAACTGCTTCCTCAACAAAAGTGTATTTCGTCAGTATAAAATGTTAACTTCTAGGTTACAATGAAAGACTGTAATTCTACTTAATATTAGAACATACTTTCTGTTTAAGTATACTGGTGACAAAATATTGACCTGTTCTCAAGAGTGATGCTCAGCCTACCCAATGAGATGTTCACTACTTGTGAAATTAACCCAAGCAGAGAACAAAACACAATTCTTTAAAAGGAATACTCAACAGGGATGTGAGGAGCATTCATGCTCTCACTTTGTTTCCACTCAGTTTATTCTTTATGTTACAGAAGCAGAAAAGGCTGGCTTCTGCAGTGTTCTGATTTCACAGATAAGGTTGATTGCTCACCTATATAATGCACTAAATCTAAGAATGAGGCATGTATGGATTTAAAACCACAATTACAGTGTGCAATCAAAGCAAGTATGCTGGAGCATCATTAGTTGATCAGTTTTCAGAATGAACAGAATTTGGAAGTTCTCAAGGCTTTTGAGCAGCAGAGTCAATAGAAACCAAGGGATTATATACAACAAATAATCCCTTGCATGTGTCACTACAGCCATCCCAGCACTACTCTGCTCAAAGCACATCCATCATGTCCATTACCAGGTGCTCCTCACAGCTAAAGAACAGCCTGCCTCTCTACACCTCCAGCAGTAACTCCAACCTTTCTCAAAAAAAACTCTAGCACTTCTGCCTCACATATAAGTAGATGGGTGCTGTGCCAGTCCCCAGCTACAAGCCTACCATCTGCCCAGTAAGCTGCTGCCAAACCAGATAGAAAATGGCAAAGTTCTCCCTGCTCCTTCTACCCTCGGAAAACTACTGAAGCCTTGCCCCCTTTCCTAGTCCCCGTTTTAAACAAAATTTATGGGAACATAAAACACCTTGAAGGCTTTCCTCCTTTGCAATCTGTTAAAACTGGAATGAACAGGGAGATAGGCAAGAGGACAGAAGAGGCATACAGCTTGCCATCCTTAGGGAAATAGACTAGAAGGATCCTCCTGTGCCGAAATGCAAATATGGTTTGCTAGTTCAAGGCCAAATGGAGCTACATTTCTGTATGCAGTCTAGGCTTTCGAGACAGACACTCCAAGAAAGTATGGGTTAATAACTGGACAGAAATACTTTTTTTTATATTTCTTTTTCAACATGGCATTTCTGTGAGATCATACAGATTGAGTACTTACTAAACATCTCAAATATTCTTACTTTAGTTCACTTGTATAGAAATGGACAATTAAAAGCATCTGAATAAACACTTCATTGCAAACCTTCAGCAAGTTCCTGAAAAATATTCACTACTTCAACCTTGTGACTAAAAAAAGTATTTGTGGTAGGTAACAGCTGGTGTTTTTAAAAGATACAGGAACTTCTGCTTTCAAACCCTTCTCTTAAGGGAGCTGAGAGGCACTGCAATGCAAATGGAAGCAAACTGGGCTTCAGAAAATCTCTTCTATTCTGAAAAAGAGCTTATAGGCACCAGAACTCAACTGTATACACCAAATTAAACAGTGAGCAAGCCTCTCCATCAACTGAGTGCAATAATAATTAAAGACCCAGAAAGTACAACTCATGCCATGAATTTTGCCCTTCTTCAGTCATCCTGGATTTCATAAAATGATATTTCAAATACTAGCATAATAAATATATTTTAAGAAAAATTATACTTCTGTTTTAACTCAGTTCCATTTAATGATCCATACTGGATTACTGGAAGTTCAAGTAGCTGTGATACACTAATTCAATCACTCATGACTCTCCCACTCAGGAAAAAGTCTTTCCCCTATATATAGCCTAGTATAGCTATCATCAGCAGAGGCCCCTGAACTAAATCCACTCTGCTGACGAGGGCCTACAATGAGCTTCTCCACTAAAGGCTTCCAGTCTTAATTCCAACAGCTCAAGTCTGATGGTCAGTACAATATTGGGTATTCTGACATCAGGTGCTACATGAGGTAAAGGAGCATTTTGAGAGCCTGGCAGCTAGCTCTCAGAAGGGGACAAAAAGTTACATATAGTTTTGTATTTTGCCACCAATAACCTCTGCTCAAGGTGCCTAAAGCTCAAAGATGGCAGAATTTGATCACCTATTTCATCTAGAGACCGGATTCTGTCAGGTTCAACAGCAGTTAGGACATTGTGCAGTGCATAAATCAAGGAATACAAGAATGCACAGTGGAAAACCAGCATGATTTAAATCACATTCATAATGGAACAGAGAAGAAAAAAGTTTTCAGAATTCTGTTCGTTCCCTGAAGAATAATGAAATACTCATTTCAGCTCAGAAAAAGACTGTTAATGTTATTTCTTCAGGACTTACTAACAGAATATGTTCATTTTGCTGCACAGCTTGGTTTCCCTCATACTGCAGATTTATGTGAACATATTTAAAATGCAAAAAAGGAAAAGAGAAAAGACAAAAGTTGACAAAAAACACATAGGCAAGTCTCTAGATCAAAGGATATGTTATGCACTTATTGACTCAAGCAAAAATGTACCAAGAGAGGGGTCAGATTTAGAGGTATCCAGAATCCAATGAGCACCTTGCACAGGACATTTGCTACACTATCAGAGAAACCTATCAAAAAACCAAAACCAGGATAGGTGAATCAACCATGTCCTTCACAGTTTGTGGCAAATAGTTTTTAACAATTAAGTGTTATACATAACTAACATGTATCACATTCAAGAATACGAACTGATAAGGAACTACAATATTGCCAGCTGGCAAATACTCCCAGGTTCATATTTTTCTTGGTGGAGACTTTAAGAAAGCACTTAGTGTTTGACTAAATAGGTGCTCCATAAACATCAGCTGTGAAAGTAGTACTGGTAAATCTTGAGAGATATTTGTGCAAGAGTAAATTTGATTTTCTCTAAATTTGGATCATATAATATTGTGATTTAGTAGGGTAATGGTGAGATTTCCAGAAGTATTGCATTCGGTACGCTAGAGAAGTTTCCAACATCCATTGCAAATATAAATCTAAAGACTGATTACAACAAATCAGTATATGCTTATTTTATAGGTTTAGTACAGTATTTCACATTTTGCCTTCTAAAGGAATCAAATTAAAAACTCAGGTCTGAAACAAGTCCTCGAGTACAACTTTCAAAGACATATGCTCTTCCCATATGCTTTAGAAATATTCCATATAATCTCCTAAACCAACTTTATAAACAGAGTTCTGAAAATACAAGGCAATCCCCTATATATTCATGATATTAACATCCTGGCAGCTGAGTCTGCCTTTTTTCTTCAGAATATTTTTTTTTTTAATAAAAAGTTTTACCTATTTAGAACAACTGCTGTGTATCTTCTTTCCACAAAAATAATTCCACATAAAATATTAGTAAAGGGAGACGGGAAATTAGTCTCTGGCTTCTCTTTCTCCTCAATTTCTTCATCCTCATCATCATCTTCAGAATCACTCCAAGATACGTAATTATCCTGATTCCTATTGTTATACCATTCAACACTTTCAAACTGCTGCCGTTCATACGGTTTGTATTTGCGCAAGATTTCAAGCAGCTTTATTACTTTTGGGGTCACAAATTTCAGGTCAAGTGAGGCAGGCGAGAAGTGCTCTTCACAGAGTGCATGTATTTTCCTTAGGAAAGTGTCTGTAAACAATAAAAATTTCCTGTGCAGATCCTCTTGTTCATGTTTGATATACTTCTGCAGCTCTCTCACCATCATCCCAGCTACCTTATCTGCACACCACGGTCCCAGAACAACCAACACAGCTCGACAGTCTGACAATATCTACAACAAATGAATTCAAGTATCAGTTCAAAGAGTACATTCATGAACTATTCATTTAAGACTAGGGGCTTTTTTCTCTTACAGCACAGTCTTTGTAAGGATTATGACAATTTTTCTATTAAAGGCATAAGACTGCTTTTCTTATTTAGATGACCTTGGGAAATTTGGTGTTTCTAATGGAGCAAGTTCCCCCCTCCCCCTTAAATTACTACCAATCAACTTCAAACTGTACATTTCTGAATCTCCAAAATACCCCAAGCTTAATCAAAATTTTGCTATTTTGTAGAACTGTAATTTGAAATTTATACTAAAAAGGAGAATACTTTTTGAAGCAGCTAGATAAATAAACAAAGCAAAAATTCTTATCTTTATTATATAACATAGAACTAATAGAATAAACACTTTACTGGGATTTTTACTTTATTTACTACTGACAGCTGGCAGGGTTTCAAAAGTATATAACCAGAAAGTTGCACGGTGGCCTTAAGGCAGCCTTAAGAATTCTATCCTTTCAAAGGAAAAACAGAATACAGTGGTTTGTATATGTGGGTGGAACACTACAAAGAGAGAACTATATCCTATTCAGAGAAAACAGAATAGGCATTAGAGTACCATCATAATCTTATCTGATGAGAAGTTATTTCCTCCTGAAGAGTGAAGTTGTCAGACAATAAACTAGCAATTCAGAAATGGGGTACACTGGTAAAAGGACTTATCATTTGGATGCCCTATACTGTACCAGAAGAACTACAACTGAACTGTAACAGTCAGGATGCTGGTTTTCAGCTGCTGCTTTAAATTCTCTTCCTTCTTCCCTTCTGTGAGGAAATAAAGAACAGGCTATCATCCTCTTTATGCTATCCTATCCTCGGTGAAGTTTATTAGGTCTAAGACTTAAGGGCAAAATTATCTAGACTAATTGTAACTGCATACAGAGGCTTGATACTCTACATTACCAAGACATAAAGCACCTCAGTCTGAAACTCATTTATTTTCTTAATATGGGTGCCTCCATCTTCACAGCGATGCTTTAGATGTAGAGCAGCTAATACACTCTTCTGGACTCTGCAAGTCATGAAGATTGCCTCCAACCAGCATTCCTTATATATTTTAGCCTATTATGGTTTAAGTCTAGCACATGAGTAACCAGGACTTCCAATTCCCATGTACTGGGTGTGATAGGGTGCCATATGTACCGTCTTTCCCTCTGGCACAAACAGTATTCTATGGACAGTGTCAGAGTCCTCAGTTTCTAAGAATGCTAAAGGAAACCAAAATATTTTGGGCTGAAGAAAGAAATACATTCTCCAAATTTCTCATAGACTATTACAGGAATAGTCACAGTAGTGACTCACTATTGACTTCTTGTTCAGAGACTTACATCTACATAGTTCAAAGACTTACAACTACATTAGGAGGCAATTCCAAACCGAGAAGCCCAAGCACGGTTTAAAAAGATGCCTGGACCCCATGTGTGAGAGGTCCCTGCTAAACACTCCACACCTTCTGGGCCAAAAGTCAGGACAACACAGGGGCAAACACAGAGAAAGTTAGGGGCAAGCTTGAGATTCAAATTCCGTTCTAGCAAGGTGCGGCACTAGTCCAATACTGTTCTAAGATAAACTGCAGACATTGTACATCTCTGGCTGGAATTTTTGCCTAAATTCTTCCTTTATTGACTTTTAATACAACTGGGTACAGTCCAAATTCTTCCTGAAGCATTATTTCCTCTTCTGTACTGAATTATTCAAAAATCATAGGAGATTGTGAAAATGTCGAATTCTTGACTTCAGAGATAAGGACCCACAACATGAGGATGCAGAATTGTTTTAGTGCTTTAAGCAAATCTGCATCTCAAACTAAATGAAATTCTAATCAATGCCTGTCATTGAAGCCCCACTCATTTATGAAAACAACTGCATGTTAATGAACACAAAAATCAGAAGTCTTTTTGCTTCAGATAATCAAGGATGGCTAACTTAGGAAGTTTCAGTTATGTAACATACGTGGCAAAGAAAAACAGTAACAAGACTTCTGTTCCCCAGGTTTCTCACATTTCTTGATATCCTTACCTGCTTAGAAATTAAGGTAGAATCTCTTTCTTTCGAATGTACAGATATGTTGCAGTCATTTAGAAAAGCCAGTGCTTCATCCAATTCCTTTAATAATCTTCCATACAACCCACTTTTGTCAGTATATGGTCCACAGTCTACAACAATCTCACATGGCTGAGAAGTATATCTTAATGAGGGCAAAGATCAAGTTAAACACAGCTTCTGAAAGCCAGGGCTATTTCAGCTCTTAATGTTATACAGCAAACACAACAGCAACATGATGTGTATTCAAGAACATTTCTTTCCCCAACATGAATTAATAATTATTACAAGTTATATAGTTAAACACTTTAGAAAAACCTTCACCACTCCAAATACTGAACTACTTCATTCTAGATACTGTTCTAATAGGTTAATATTGCTATCTTCATTTTAAATATTGGAAAATTTAAGCAAATTCAATTTACTTCACCAACATCTTCACTCGTTTTTCCATAGTGCATTCTCTTGATATACAAAAGAAAACCAATCCACATAATGTAAATTTATGTCTATGTATCCATTTACACAAGTAAAATAATTACTATTCTTGAATGGCAGTGAGAAGTTCTTAAAAGCAAATGGTTCAGATGAGTTCAAAAAAATGCATTTAAAACATTTACACACAGACGAAATACCTGTTTCATAACATGAAAAAAACACCTTTGACTTTGTCTGAAACTCAACAGTACAGTAGAGGTGGTAGAAGAAAACATTCTACATGGCAATCATTTCACTCTAATTGTCCCCTACAAGAAGTCATCGCATTATCACCACCTTTAGTTTAAAAACATTAATAGGATTCTAGATCCTGTAACTCACTTGCTCTGCTATTTAAATATGTACTACTTCCTCTCATCTCCCTCTATCTTTCATTAGCCTTTAAGACCCAGGCTATGCATTTGGGGGGAAAAAAAAAAAAAGGCAACTTCTTTGGCATTAAGAACACATTGTACTGTGGATGTTGCAACACCTTCCTAAATAAGTGACATTATGGCATCCACTGGACATGAGATAGTTACGCTCCAAACAAAAGAGTTCATTTTAAAAGTTCAGGAATATATTGTGAAATGTCAGTTTTTTAGCTTGGTGGTGTGTTGAGGGTTTTTTTGGTTGTTTTGGGTTGGGTTGGTTTGTTTGAGGATCTGTTTTGTAGTGTCCTTTTTGTTTTTTAACTACAGAAAATCTCTCCATACCAAGGCCAATCAGCCTTTTTACTCATAAGCCATTTAACATTCCATGTCTGCCCTAAATGGAATAGCAGCATCATACACACACAAACTTTTCTAAAATTTAGAAGATGAAATATTGCTACTGGTTTATTCCTCTATCCAAAAAGGAAATACAGGCATCAATTTACCAACAATCATTATAAAACACACCTGTCTAAGACCACCAAATCAGTTGCAGTTTCAGCATTGCTCTTTAAAATTTTCTCCAGTTTCTGGATCTTCTCCTCTAACTCAGCAGGATCACATTTCCCATTTAAAATGGAAGCTGTTAATCCCAAAATTCGAGGACATGATGGATAATCCTCACAGATCTGTGAAATCAAATCAAATTAAATTATTTATGAACGGCATCCTGTTAATCTACCTGCAAACTTATGATGCTTAGGCTGGCAACTTTGATTTTAATAGCAGGTGTCGCAAAAGGAACCAAACACTGAATTCATATTTTCTGTTCTACTGACAGGAAGCTATCATATTTAAAGGTAAATACTTACAACGTGGAAAAATAGAAACAGTTAGCATTAAACAGAATATTCTTGTCACACTTACAGTACATGTCATAATACTCCCACACCATATAAAAAGGCACATGCACTTGAGAAGACATTTGGAAAGATATTTATTATGCAGGTATCTCTCACTTATAAGCCAAATATGACACAGAGCCAATAATATTCTGGAAAGAGCCCTAAACACATCTTTAGAAATCAGCATTTAAAAAAAAATAAAATTCCCCTAAATTCAAAAAATTTAGCTTCTCTGTTAATGACAGATTTTTCTTTAATCTCCACTGCAAAATACAGTAAATACATTATTCCTCTACCTCATAGTATCACTGAGTCTTAACTCAATCCAGTAATTCCGCAGTCCCAGGAACATGCTAACATTGGTTCCACTAATATTTTTTCTTGGTAGTAAAAGTTGCCTTAAATGGTTCCCAGTTCTTCAGCCCTCCCACTGAGTCCTCCTCCTCAGCCAAGCATATTAAACATTCACACAAGAAATGCACCTTCATAATTTCACGGTATGGATGATCCTGGATGGCGAGATGGCACTCATCAAACACCAGAAGATTAATATTTGACAGGGATAAATACTCATTTCTCAAAACAGTCAAAGCAACATGACATGTCATAACCAGAACCTAGGTTGAAAGGAAAGAAACAAATGTCAGTACAAGAGAAGTACAAGCTGTCCGAGGTCAAGGTGAAGGAGGAAAAGCCTTCAGCACATCTTGTGAGACAGCATTAGCAAACATCAAACCCTATTCATCTATCTACACCAGGTAAGGACAAAAGAGAATAAAACATTCTCTACTGGAGAAAGTTATCCATCTGAAGCGGGGTGTACACATATATATGTATGTATATATCTATGTGTATATATATATACATATATATATGTCTGTGTATCTCCAGTCACATGCCTAATTAAAAAATGAATACAACAATCTCAACACCAATCAGACTACACAGAACAAGTACCATTAAATCCTAATAAATTAAGTTAATGTCCTTATGTGTCCCAGCATCACGTCTCTGGCAAGAAAGATAGTTCTTCATAAGCTCTTAATTATTTGCAGCTATAACATAAGCAGGATGTTATCAGAATTCTTTTTAAAGAAAAACTTATTTCTTGTATACTGACACATAAAAATGAAGTTTGTTGATAAAATTACATACTATTTTTACACTCACTCTGAACTTCACTTAGTAACACTTTCTCCTGTCAGAGTTCCTCAGACATGCTCCATAGACCATTACTAATCACCAGAAAGAAAACCCCAAAACCCTAACATTTAATAAGATTTTAACAGCATTTAAAGTATAGTATGCACACTCAAAATTTCTTCTGCAATCAACATCATGAACAAGTCAGGGAGATTGAAAACAAAGGACTTAGAGGATGGCTTTTTAAAAACAACCTGAAAATGCCTATATATTTGCTTCAAAATTAACATATAAATATTACCAATATGCTGGATTTCTTTTTAAAAAAGACTGAATGTATAATAGGAAGAAATCAATTCTGATCCAACCTCTCTGTCTGTATGCTTTGCTTACAGTTTTTACTTAATACATTACCTGATGCTTAGAGAATTCCTGACTCCACTTCTCTTTTGTCCATGATTCAGTTATCGCTAAGCTTGAATACTCTCCCACTTTAAGGTCTGAATGTGTCCTGACAGCTGACACTTGTTGAGCTACTTGATTTGCTTAAGAAAAAAAAAAAAAATCTCATTACAAAAAGGTCTTCTCATACTTTAATTTGTGTGTCATATGACCTAGCATCACATTTTATAACCTGACCTTTAGCTTAGACTAACGTTAAACCATGTGTACATGGCAACTGCCTCTATGCAAAACCACATCAAGAAAACAGATTGGTAACTAAATTGCACTTCAGATTCAATGTCTACTTCAAACTAGAAAACAGAATATGTTGTATATATAAACAGATTACATTAAACACATGATGAAACAACAGATGAAAGGCATCGCATCCTTGCTGTTGAAGACTTTACACAAAAGTTTCTCCCAACTTTGCTTTCAGAGAACTACTGTTAGAGAAGATTCCATGGAAATATTAGCAGTGTGTTTAGGAACTTTTCTCTTACCTGAGTTGACCAAGAACACAGTTCTTTTTCCATTTTTGTTGAAATCTCCCCTGATCTGATAGGACAGCTCTTTAGTGAGTAGTACTGCAATAAAAGTCTTCCCTGAGCCAGTGTTTAAGCAGACTATTGTATTATGATCCAAAGCTGCTTCAAGCAGTTCAACCTAGGTTTAAAAAATAATAATGCCCTTACTTGCAGCAATGCAGTGAAAAAGCTGACAAAAAACAACAAAAGTGATAAATAAATAGACAAGTCAAAACTATAGACAAGTCAATAGTATCACTTGAGATCTTTCCAGCGCCATATAATTTACACATCTTTTTCATAATGATGTATTCTCAAAATCTTTCAAAAATATTAACACACTATACATAGTCCAGCTTTAAAATCTAAAATCCTTCAGTATCACAGTTTGCTCTCAGGTAGCTTTCTAAACATCTTTTTAATAGATCATTCTGTTGCTAGATCCACTGTGAGAAGAAAGAAGCTTTTACATCTAATTGCACACATCAATTCAGCCAAATAAACAAGTAGGCTAGCTCAAGGTGATGCAAGTTTCTCAGTAATACTAACAAAACGCTTCTGGGCACCTTTGCAGTGCAAAGAGAACTGATACTCTAGAACTCAGAAACAGTTTGCCATAACAAAATGAAAATCAGAGTACCCTGATGGGGTTTCTGACTTTAGAGGGCTGCTTTGACCAGTCTGTGAACCAAAAATCAAAACTAGTATACCATGTGGAAGACAAAGTGAGAGGTGGAAGGAGACATGCTATCTGCATACAATTGAGAGGCACAGTTTATTTGTCCTTTGCAGCATTCTGCAGAGAGTGGCAGGAGAACACTCAGCTTAAAAGCTGTTCTGCTTGTTAGAGAAAACTGAGAAGAGGGAACGATGGATATTACAAATGTAAAAAAAAGCCAAACTAAAGAATTAGCTCTCAACAGGTGAAGCTGAGAGAGACGTTTTGACAGTGTGCATCACTGCATGTTCTCCACCTGCTCTTGTTCTTTTTCCATTAATTAATGGATTTAATTGTACTTTTTTTGATGTTACTGTATTAGTACTATCACTAGTACCTGATATTTTCTTGGCGTGTAAATGTTATCATGAATTGCTTCTTGTTGCCATGGTAGTCCAAAAAATGGACCCATTGGGGAGGAAGCAGGGGTCATGAGCTGCAGTCCCGCCATGCTGAGGGATTGCAAAGCAGGGCTTTTCATTCATTCATCCAGTGTTTCTTTCATTGCATTTTTGTTCCAGCACAGCCTACTATGAGAAGAAAATGAACAGTATTAGATATTGTTGTAATCTCAAGCCAGAAGAGAAAATTTATATTAAGAAAAGGACATGACTTCATTTTACTTACGAAAGTGTTCTTCTTATACTATTTTCAGCAGAAATTGTTAATTTTAAATTTACAGGCGCTTCTCCACTTGAAGATATGTGCATATCAAAGTACCCCAGAAATTCAAAAGGAGCTGTACTTTACAGGACAATGCTCATTCTAGGCATTTGGATTTACACACATACATTTTAATATGAAGTTCCATTTATGGTCTGACAGAATCTCATTTTATATCTTTACAACAAACATTAAAAAGTAAAGCTGTTTTAGCTTTACTTCAGGAAAGAAAAACACTGATTTTCTACAGCATAGGCAAAAGTATCAGATTTTCCATTTTTCCTTCCAACCAAAAAGGCCTTTGACTAGTTAAAGCTCTAAATATATGCGAACAGGAATTTTATTCTAATAGCTAGGAAAAGAACAGGAACTACACAAGAACTTCAGTATTTTCAAATCATCAGATTCTGATAAGATTATCTTTTTAAGAACTGTCAGAAGCATTATAAATAATTGCTGATGACTCTGGTAAGGACTAATACAGAATGGGATCCTTATCAGGCTAACCACCAATTTCCACAAAGACACTGTAACTCATAAACAAACAAGGCATTCAGAACTTCATGACATTTCTGCACTGGAGAACACTTTCCCACTGAGGCTATGAAGTCCTCATCACCGGGGGGTGTGTGTATGGGTGGGTGGGTGAGTGCGTTAAAAACATTTGCTATTTGTCAGGAATGATCAAAATGAAAACAAACAAAAACTAAACAAAAAAACTTACCAAGTAAAACAAACGAACAAACCCCACAACAAAAAAACCTTTAGCCTGGGAAAGTGATCATGGCCTGATGATATAGAAAAATATTGCTGAAGCATATAGAAACATACTACATGAAATCTAAGAAATTCTGAATACTCTCCTCTTTAAACTGGATACACATCCTATCCAAAAACTAGTATTTTCAAAAGTTAGTTTTCCTCAAAATTCCTACAAGCTCTATATTAATTTTAGCATTGATAGGAGTTGAGAAATGCATAAAATTGACGATGCATTCATATTTAATCATTCTTTAAAAAGACATGAGCAAAAGCTAATTATCATTTTATTGCATTGAAATGTTCCTGCTTTTCTATACAACAGGAAAGCAACAAAATTTGCTTAAGTTTTGCAAATGTGCAGTAAGGAATTAAAAAAAAAAAAAAAAGAGAAAAGTATAATATGCTATCTAAGAGAAAACCAGTAATGGTTATCAGAAATAACTGAAGAGAGAGATTAAAAATAAAGCAGTACAATTAAATCATCAAAAATGGGGCACAGACTAGACTTCCAGAGGTCCCTTCCAACCATAGTAATTATGTGATTCTGTAATTAAATAAAAGTATTCATTTAGATTTGTTCCATAGTCTCCAACTAATAACACTGTTGCTCTCTGTTATGTATTAATATTTTTAAATTAAATATTATAATCCAGACCATGTCTAGACACTGATATTAAACTAGTATTAAATAATTATAGGAAGCTCTGAAAAAAGAGATTAAACCAATTATCTCACTTTCCATCTCAGGTATATATTGTAAAATAAAGAGAAGGCAATATATTGAAGTACATGATCACCCCTCTTACAGAGTCAGAAGTAATTTCACTTTACAGTAAGTGGTCAGATAAAGCTTTGTCTCAATTCGTTTCAAAGTGGCAGGGGAAGCCCTGAAGGACAGGGTGGTTAAACTGAAGTAGCATTACACATGCAGTTCCTTTGTAAAGTATCATTTATCTTTTGTAGATAAACATTCAGTAGTAAATGCTACTTAGTGAACAAGGCCAAATGTAACTTCTTGGGGTTAGGCTCAGCAATAAACGTACTTCCCCCTCCATCAAAAAAGTTCCTCTTTAATGTAAGTGTGTTGATACCACTGGAATATTGTCTAATATTTTCATTTGAGCACCACAAAAACTGTCACAGTGAGACGATTCCAGAAAGAAAAGATCTACTAAAATCTTAAAAGGAATGAATGTCCATTTTCACAGGACACAGTAAAGAACACGTTTGACATTTTATGTTTTTTACAATCGTTTTAGGACAATCTCCAAACTCATGCAAACCTTCTCATTTACTTTTCACTCCTGTAATGTAAGCTAGCATTTGAGCCTGAGTATTTCAGATTACCTAAATAGATAAAATGGATCAATATTGCTTTATTTAGCTGTAAATAAAGAACAACACAGTCTACACAAATCATAAAATCATACTATGTCATTATTCATTTCAGTAGTAATACAAAAAAAGACTCTTGTAGATTCTTAAATTGTTTCTATACATTTCAAAGAATGAACACAAGCACATGCAGGTTCTAACAATGCACCTATAGTAATTTTTTAGTGAGTTCTAACAACTAAATATGTTTTGGTTCATTTCCGCCTCAGAACTAGTGGCTTCATGGCTGTTCCTCCACTGGGAATCCAGAGCTTTGGGTCATAGGAGACAGCTGGCAGGAAAGATACAGTCATCATAGAATGGTTTAGGTGTTACACAGCTGCATGCAGCAATTTGATCATCTTTGACATTCTGATCTACTGAGCATTCGCACATCAAATGTACTCGATGTTTATCAGTATGTGACTGATAGATTAAATCAGTCTCGTGGCAAGGACAGTAGCATGACACACAATCTTCCGCAGCCACCAGCAGAAAGCATCAGGAAACTCTGGGCACTACTAACCCTAGTGAAGCTTTTCTGACAGCTTTTAACTGACAGCTTTGGTGCAGGAGAACAGGGAAGAAGGGAGAAAAAGTAGGGAAAAGTGTCATCCCCAACACCTCCTTCTCCAAGCTATCAGATGAAGCTCTCCTTTAATATATTTAGCTTCTCTTTTTGTATTCCAGTGAGTGGAAGCTCTAGTTGGTAAGGCAATACAAAAAATTCTTAGAATCATAGAATGGTTTGGGCTGGAACGGACCTTAAAGATTGTATAGTTCAAACCCCTAGTAGTGTTTGAAGAACACAAAGGTCTTTTGCCTAATTACAGTATTTTATTGAAACAGCCTCAATCATGCTTCTCTACTGACATAGAGCAATTGGTGAAAAAACAACTAATGTTTGCTTTGTTTAAAATGAGACTTCACTGTCATAATAATTGCTAGAAAGGACCAGGGTGAAAAACCCCAAATATTTTCCATAGTAAAAGCTGAAGCTGATTCCTCAATCATTCTTCTACATAAGCCCAGCCACTTCAGTTTTATAAATCATTTTAGATGAGCAGCGCCTTCTCTTTGTTTACTGTTCCATCTGTGCTGTGTTTCTTTTTCAAATGATAAATACAACTTTGGGAACATATAAAATAGCTATATTGCATTACCAGGAGGGAATTAAGGAGAGAAAACCAACCTTATTTTAAAAGGCTGCTAAAAAAAAACAAGTACAGGATCAAATATTACAAGTAATTAATCTCTTTTGCTACGCACCTAATAACAGTGATACCAGGTTAGCTACCCCGCTGTAAGAAGCAAGAGGATTTATGCTTACGTATGGTTCCAGCTTGATCTGGAAACGCTGTGAAACAACATATACGGTAAACTACAGCTTTGGTTTCTGTGTACCTTCGTGAAAGACCTGCTCTTAAGTACAATCATGTCACTGAGACCAAAAAGCATGCTCACAAAAACCCCTTTGAAGTGCAAAGGAAGAAGTATGTGCACATTTGTAACCTGAAAAGCACACACAACCAAAACAGCATTGTGTGCCACTGCAATCATACCTGGGTTGAGCTTGCATGGGACACAACGCATCTGAAAGAACATACAGGGGGAGAGAATTTAAGCTAAGTCAGGTAAAAAGAAAAAGTTATCCTCCCAAATCAATGTTACTTTCTGCTATACTAAGGTTTCGTAGTACTGGTCCTCATTTGTATGATTTGTATTGGAAGTATATAAGATCTGACAAGATCAATGTCAACATTATTATTGGAGTAAGCCAAATAATGCAGTAATTGTATCATTCTAGAGTCTCTATTTCAATAGCAAGGAAAAATATCAAGTTCTTCAATAAAAGAAAAGCAGTACAGGATTATCTAGGAATAAAAAGGGAAAGAACACATCTACTTGAAGAACAGATTTTAAATTGAAAACATTTGAGATGTAAGAACACATGTTCAGAATCTGTGGACAGAAAACTGAACATGAGCTAACTGAAACTAGCTAACAGTGAAGCAAAAAAAAAAAGCCAAAGCAGTCCTGCTCAGCCAGTGTTGAGTAATAAAGATACTTGCTAAGATCCCATCTTTGTCCACTACATTATTTTGAAAACTGATAGAACAAGAAACTGTAAGGACTTAATAACGCTGAATTTGGAGCGAGAAACACCTGAAACAAATCCTGCCTCCTGTGACTTTAGACTAGTTATGGAAGCTGGATAAGGCAGCACAGTGCTCAAGCTTACCTGTTCTACTAAAATAATAGTGAAATTTCCAGTTGCATGGCCATCAATCTTGAGAGTGTTAAGAGCAGAATTCACAACCTAGTGTCCTTATTTTAATGCACATGTACATGAACAGATAAACTGCAGAGCTAAAATTAACCCCTTATTCCATCATTTAAAGAACTGTTTTTCAGAAGAACGTACAATGTTAGAAATGAAGTCAACAACACGCAATAGCAATTTTTCCCAGTCTGCAATAGCTCTGGAACGGTGGTGTACATTTTTCAGTCACATGACTATATCCAGTTTGAAGCCATCCCTTGGCACACAAAAAATTCAAGGTTTACTGCACTAAGGAATACAAGCCAAACCAACCAGAGCATTCACCTAGAATGAGACATCCTGGATCCAGTCCTGCTTGGAGGACAGTTTAAAACATTTATGGAATGGTGCTGAGGTACACGGAGAAGAGATTAGCATGCTGGGGATGTAACTTTCAAGTTTTTACCACCATTTGTGAGCACAGTTTGTGTTATATTCACAAGTTAATGAAAACTATAACCATCTCCCATTAACAACAAAAATTTCTTACTGCTATTTGCAATGTATTTAATTTGCTTTCTATACTGATTTTTAAAATGGTACCTAATATAATCCTTGTGATACAAATATTATTTCTAATGCTTCAGGATTTCATCTTTGTCCAGGAATGTCTAATTTATGCTCTAAAAACACTCTCAGCACCAGCCAAAACAAGCAAGCCTCAATAGGCAAAAATAATCCACTTACTCTAAAGGAAATAAACCACAATCTATAAAACAATATTAATAGAACCTTGCTGCTTGAATATTCTCTTACATGAACACATAAAGAGTCTGCATGCAGTTTCTTTATAGCAATTTCTATGTTCAAGTGCTATATGAAACATTAACTTGCTAAATGATCCAACACAGAAAATTCTTACTTGGGTAAAGGAGAACCAAATAAAAAGAAAAAATGTAAAATATTACAAATATGAAATACAGAGTAAAAAATTAATGTAAATGTTAGTATACAAAATGTAAAATGTCACTGAGAATGTTCCACACCAACTTACACTGTATGCATTCAGTGGCAAGAATTGGTTTTGCCTCAGTGAAGGGGAATTTGCAAGATTTCTACGTCGTCTGGTTTCTAAACCTCCTTTTAGAAGAAGTGTACTTTTTAAAAGGATTTTACTTTTTCTGTGACAGTCCAAAAGAATACACTACTTCTTTCACAAAAAGAAGCATATTTTGTTAATATTACTCCTGTAACTTCAGTTCTCTTAAAAGAACTTAAAAATCCCAAACCAAACACCCCCAAATTTAATCTGGAAAAAGAAAAGCCCAAAATTTAACCATCAAACAACTGTCAAACAGTATTATTGAGTAAGATGAATCAAAAATCTCTTTTATATTGCGCTCTCTTTAACACAGAACACAGTTTATGAGACATTCTTTCTCTCCCATCTTTCAAAGATCTTTATCACACGCACTGCCTAAAAGCAATTTTTACATTTGGTCTCACAATGTTCTTAAATGAAGAAAAAAACCCATATTTCAGACATGTTCCCTTTCAAGAAGGGAACACATAGATGCTTACAAAGCTCAAATATAAGCATTTCTATAAAGAACATATTCCCTGGTTTCCCTAGCACAATCATCAATATTGATTGTGAACGTTCATTTTAAACTACAAGAATTTTATTAGTTCTATTTTTCTGACACAGAACCGGTGTAACAGCACAAGCAGAACACTGGTCTTTAGTAGCCTACCAAGGCATACCAGAACAACAAAGGCTGCTTTCTGTTGTTCAGGAAAAGTTTCATTAAAGCGCTTATCAAATGAAAGTTAAATTGACGCTCTACATTTGGATGAGCTGATTTTGAAGCACTTCTACAAGCAGTACAACAGTTAACAGCCGAAATTCCTGACAGATTCCTCCTAAATGTCTGTTTGTAGGAGAGAAATGGAGTCCAACATGACACTTAGCAGACTCAGAAAACCCCTTAAGTCCTTCATGTAGTGTTCCGTATGACCAAACCTGGACATGGGGCAAAAGCCTAATAAACACTTTGCGTTGCAATCAGTCCAGCTTGACCAACAGAGCCAGCAAGACACTGTTCACACAGGAGTTGTGCTGCTGCACACTGCAACAGTCAAATGCAAAATGATTATGCCACTATTTATCAGTGTAACACACACGGGCTGTAGGGCATTTACAAGTAAAGCAAGACAACATGCAAACAAAAATCAGTTTTGTAGCACATCTCTAGTGATACCACTGCATGAAGCATTCAGAATAAACGTTCAGAAAGGGGCTGTTTCACCTTTAAGGAATACAGACATGCAGCCAGATTCTGGAACAAACTTTCATTTTTTTCAAATGATGTGTGTAAGACCTGTGCAACAACCCTAACTACGTAGTTGCTTAATCAGCAGTGTAGAACTGGTGCTACGCAGACTACTTTCACCTCCTTAATACAGAGGACCAAAGATAAAAGCATGAAGTGTATGGATCTAAGATGCAAGGCAAGGTGAGCAACAGTGGAACTAAACACATTTCTCTCTTCCCTATGTTATCAACACACATTTTTCTGCAAAGTAGTTTTAATCAGATAGCCTCTTTCCCTATTTTTGCTGAACTCGTATTTCAAACTGAAGCATAATTTTGAAACTAAGACCTTAATTTACCTGTAATTTCTTTTCCTTACCATTTACTTTGTATCTCCTATCTGGAAAAACATATGAATTCAATTCTAATTCCAACCCCTTGTGTCAACTCTCTCAATTTTTTTTTTTTTTAACTGATCATATTTCACCAACACAACTACATTTGAATATAAAATCCACAAGAAAAACACACACGTCCTTTTAAAACACTGAATAGATTTCTAACATATTCAGCTATAAGAAATAGCAGGGCATGTGTTTCATGATAAACATCTAAACTTCTATGAATAAAAGGAAGTAGCTACTTTCATTTTTCTTTCCAAAGAAATTCACAGTCAATTTCTATAAACTCACACGTGGAAGTTACTTTACTCTATGGTTCTGAAGCAGCTTTAAATATAAAATAGAAGAACACAGTGCAGTGATACATCAAAACTACAAAGCACAGTCTTACCGTTTTAATTTCCACAGTCTCTGTGTTTATGCTTCCTGAACTGTATTTTGACATCATGATATCAGCTTGTAGATTAATCACATAATTTGCAAGCCTTGGCTCTTAAAAAAACAAGAACAAAAACCTATGAACTACAATAGCAAGATTAATTGTGGTAATTCAGTTGCTTATAAACATTTATATGTGTTGAACCTACACCACAACTTGCTGACAGAAACGAACTACTAAGTTCACTCCGAACATGAATTATTTTAGTTTACTATTAGAAACTAAAATTTCAAAGAGTGATTTAAAAGATAATTTAGTTTAAATGTGCACATACTTCCCTAGTCCTATTTCCAGGTTACTATCATTAATTACTGGTTCATGTGAGAAATACAGGAGTAGAGTGTTTGATGTAATTTTACTACGGTTCGTATAATTGTATTGCTTTTTCCATGCACATGTATTTTCAATTTGAGTTCGACATTAAAAAAAAAATCAGAATTCCAACTTCTTTAAACTATTTCAATTTGAAACTGCAAGTAATACAGTCAACTCATGAAAAAGCAACAACCATTTCTCTCAAAGTACACATCAGTCTTTTTAGTAAAAGAGAAAATACTGTGCACTTAAAATGGTAATTCAACCATAAAAGTAAAATTTGGAAAAACAGTAATTCATGACAGTGAATTTCTAGATATATTAGCCAAATATATGTATTATATATTTATATCAAATCTATTATATATGTATAAAAAACTACAACTTAAAGCAAAAATACCATATTTAAGCAGATCTAGAGTGTTCTTAAAGCTATAAAATATTTGCACAATATATACACCTAAAAGTGTGAGTTTTTCCAGACCTAAAGAGAGAGATTGTGAAGTCCAATTTTTAAAAAATCAATATTGAAAACTTAAACACAAAATGAATCTTGATGAAAATTTCTCCTCCAATCAATTCCATAAAGTTAACAAAGAGGACACCCCCAAGATTAGTTCAGTATGTTCATTTTTACCTCAAACGCTGATGCTGAGCTTTTCCAGAGTCTCCAAGGCTGTAATTTTGTTTCACCCTAGGTAACCTAAAAAAGGCAACATAAAGAGAGAGCATTTTAACATGAGCTGCCATTAAAGTCAACTGTGCCATGTGGTAGTCTGCTTTCTTGCATTTTAACATTTAGCTCTGTAGCAAGAGCACATGGTCTTTCAAAATCTAATTATCATATGCCCCTTTTTGGCTAGGGATACAGACAGTCAGTGGCTGAAAGATCAGCCTTAAGCGCTCAGGAGATATTTGCATGTTTTTGTTTTATCTGCGAAAGTAATTGCTAGCTGAGGCCAACTAGATTTACAGCTTTTCTCCCCTGTGCTCCCTCCATGCATGTTTCACCTAACACAGTAAGGAAATCTAGAAGAAAATTATTATTCAACACATTTAAGAGAGAGATCTGAAAGTATGTTTTTCCAGAAAACAAAGTTAACAGTTATTGTTTTATTTTACAAGAATATAAAAGGAAGGAAGCACAGAAAGCTTGATGAATACTGCATTCATGTACAAAACAGACCAACAAAAAATTTACTCCCTAGGCTACATTTTAAATTTGTGTTTGCAGCATACATAAATACATCTTTTATTTTCAGCACAAAATACAGCAACTTGCTTCTAAGATGTAGTAAGTAGAACTTAGATTTATTATAGCATCTTCCTGTTATGTCTAGGTTATCCATTTATTCACCGCCTCTAAACATGAACCAGAATATATATTCCATTGAACCAGAAAATAAGCTAACAACAGAAAACTGCCACATCCACGGTAAAAATATAGTAATATATTCCACTCTCTATATATTTGCAAGAAAAGCTGAAGAGAACAACGCAGCATTTGGATAACCTGGCATAAAGCAAACATGAACAGAAAGAAAGGTTCAACCCTTGTCAGTAAAGCTGATGCCATGTGTGGCTTAACAGAACAAATTTACTTTACTGCCTAATCGCAGATGGCAAACACAAAGCACAGAGACCAGTAGGTAAGATCTGGAGAACCAGAAAAGTATGTCATTCTAATTCTCCACCAGCACAACCGCTTCCTTTGGCACATCGAAGTCAGAAGACCGCGGCTTTAATCAATCGATCGGCAGGCAGGAATTACAGTAGGCCCTTTGAATGCCAACCTAAAACCAGACAGGCCACATTCCGGAGATGCAGTCAAGGTCTAGTACAAAACAGCAGCGTATAACACATTAGCATCTAAATGGTGCTGGTGCACCCACTCAGACAAAGCCGGGTGCGATCCTCCTCCGGCGGCCACGGGCACCTGCTGCTGGCGACGGCCCTCGGGACAGCGGCACCGCCCGGGCTGCCCAGCACCAAACATCCCCCATGCTGCAGCCGCAGCCGGCAAAATATTCTCTACCACATTAAAAAAANATATATATATATATATATATACACACATATGTTTAATTTTGTTCTATAGTGTCAGAAGATCTTGTTAAAAACAAGCAAAAGAGACAAAAAGGAAAAAAATAGTGACATTTTAGAAACCTAATTTTTAGGAATGTCAATGTCTTCTATCAAACAGCAAGGCTTTTTTTTAAATGTCAACTTTTCTTTTAAGAGCTCAACATCCACATATTTTATCAACAGATAAAAGGCAAGAGTTCTAAGATAAATAAACACTTAAAATGTCTAACTCTGAAACATACCACAAACACAATAAACACTCAAAGCACTAACATGAAAAAACCCCAGTTCCTATAAAGACATCAACAGAAGCATCCAAGAAGTGACACAGCAGGCACTTCTGCAAATCTCCAGCGCTTTAGAAATCTGCAAGCAACCACAAGTTACTTCTGCAAACTTCAGCCAAGATCTTCAAGTATCTTGGCTATTTGCTACTGAAACACTGCTAATGCAAAACCCAAGTATCCAAATATATCAGAGAATACAGAATATATCAACAGGTTTTATTTTTATTTCATGGGTTTATAATTCAGTCCTTGAAAATAATCACATTCATATGACACCTAACCTGCTATTAAAAAAGGATGGTCAGAAAAATGATAACTGAAATTTACAGTAAAAGACCAGCTGTCACACTATAAACAACAGGCTGAATCTGAAAGGCTATCAATGCTCTTGCTCTTCAGCATCTTCAACTTGAAATTATACAACTATTCCTTCCAGCAATTAAACCATTACTCAAACTGTTAACAACTTGAAAATGAAGTTATCTTGCAGTAAGTTCTATGCAACGGGACTCTTAAACTCACATGAAAGCTGTGATGAAGTGAATTATCTTTATACAAATACAACGGAATTCCAGCATGAACAAAAGTCCTGCATGATCTTTAGGGGATAAGGTAAAAACTGCCATTATGACTGGAAAGAAAAAGTACATCTGGGCTGGCATCCCGTCTCTATAATTACAGCTGGTCACATATGCTGAGGGCAGGGGGGAAGGGGTGACTATAAAACAGGATTTATCCTTCCCTTCCATTTGTTATTCCAGGAACTTCTTATTTCAACTATTTTTCTTTGGTTTGTTAAGGCACAAACAATAAAGTTACGTCAGAAACCATAGTACAAACTCCCTACTGCCTCAGATTAATTTGAAAGCAATATACTCATTGACATCCAAGGACCTAAGCCTTCTTCATGGAAGTCAGGAAAAAGAATTACACTCAGGACACACACCTCTCTAAATATACAAACACTCTGAAACACATTTATTAGTTTCAACAGCAATTGGAATTAAATTATGACACTTATTTGAGGGGTTTTTTTGCTGCATAGAAAAACTGTAGCTCAATGTGTAGATTCTAATTTATAGGTAACTATACTATCGTATCAGTATCACAAGTAGGGATAACTGACCATATCTGTGAATTTATTTATCATTTGGTTGTTTACTTGGGTACCAAATTATTTACTTGTGATGATTTAGTTAATTTAAAGGTTATGTTCAAGCTTTTCAGGCACTTATGTCTTTCTACAGGAAGGCAATTAAGCAGACATTAGAGCAGGGATTTCTCTCTTCCCCAGTTTGGGGACAAGCTGTGAGGCAAGTACAGTTCCAAAGGATTAATTATTCTTGCTTTGGATAAGTAAAAGCAGCAGCTGCCCCCTGAATATAACCCCATGTGGAGACTTCAATCCCATTATTTGCATAAACATAAACCCTTTCTCTGCATGTGGCTGGAAGTCAAGCTCCTCAAAACATGGGTATTCAACAGTTCACTGTTAACACTGTGCCGCAACATCCAAAATTACTAAGCGCCCTACACTACAAAAGGCTTTCTCTGAAGTCAGTAATTGTATGATGCAAGGCCAGCAGACATTTGGACTGTAAATCAAGCTCTAAAACTTCTACCAATTCTAAAATGAGAGTTCAAATCTACTGCAAATCAATTTATGTACCACGCTAGAACCAGTGTTCAAATTCCAGCCTTAGTTCCAAAAAAAACCAACAAAACAAAACACAAACCAACCAAACAAAAAGTATTCATCATTAATGGTGCATCAAACTAACTCTTCCTAGAGCAACCTTAAAATGTGTTAAGTATTACATGGTGGTTACCACATTATTTACCCCACATTTTGCGCTTTGTTGTTTTAAATGTCATCCCAAAAAAGAAAGACTTCTCACCAGTTACGCTACTCGTCTTCACATGGCCTTTCCCTGCAACGAACTTGTGGGCACACTACTGGAATTTTATGTGAAGCTGGGATGAAGTCAGTATTAAATTCATAAAAATACATAGTACAAAGAAACTTTTTTTCTCCCAAATCCAGAAGACATTCAAAGCTCCTCAGCTGACAAAGAATTCAATCCCCAGAGAAAGAACACCAGAGGGGAGAAAAAAAACCCCGCAACAAACAAAAACCATACTAGATTATTTTATTTTATTGAAGGAAAATATGTGAATAACTTCCAAGACATTTCCATAGGCCCACAGGGTTGCTCTTTTTTGGTTTGGTTTTTTGTTTGCTTGTTGTTGGGTTTGTCTTTGTTTTTCTTTTGGAACATGTAAGAATATTTAAAGGTGAAGACATTGCTCAGGTTGAGTCAACACCCCTGGAGGTATTTAACAAAATGTGTAGATGTGGCATTTCAGGACATGGTTTTGTTTGGGCTGGGCAGTCTTACATTGATAGTTGGATTTTAGGCATCTTTTCCCTAAATCATATGGAATTCTGCAATTCTATGAAAATGCTCTGTGGCAAACCAACAGTGTTGCAAGGGCTCTCACACAAGATGAAGAGCACAATAAATGCGCATGATTGTAAAATGATCTGAATTAATTCCAAAGTGGAAAAGATATAATTATTTCCCTCTATGGAAACAGATGCACTTAGACTAGAACATCAGCATTCCTTTACATTCTTTACAGTTAAACTAATATAAGACTTCAGCAGCTCATATCAATTAACAACTTTTATTTTTTAATGCATCCATCTTTATTTTTCAACTTTGTCCAATAAAGCAAATATTTGCACGGTGTCTGGGGTTCAAAAGTAGTGAGAAGCCATAAATATTACATTTCACCAGTATAATGCTTCAAGCCGCATGTAGCATTTCCATATCACAGGTTATCTGTAGCACTGTTGACCTTCCAGAACAACTGACATAATACTGAAACTGAATCGAAAATATTCAACAATTTAGTTGGCAAAAAGGTGGTGACAGAAGAGCTGAAGTCCTTAGCTGAGGTAAAGTGGTAAAAAACTACAAGATGAGACATGCTTTTTTTGTGTACTGTCAGTCCCGAACTATCGGTAGGAAAAACTGGAACAGTTTGCACAGATTTGAGGACTTCTTCTTGTGCTAAGTAACTCTAAAAGTTTTTACCTTCAATTAAAGCTTCTTCTTTAATAGATGCCTTAAATGGAATTCTTAGGTTTAGGAATAAATACAGAATCATGACCGAATTTGAAAAAGAAAAATATTCAAGATCCACAAAATGCAATGGGGACAGCTTCTTTTCCCCAATATGGGGGGCCATAGGTGTCTAAATATTGACTGAGAAGCTTTATATTTTCTTCCCTGCTTTGAAAGCTTTTCACATTATGATCAACCATGAAATCAAACATAACAGAATCAAACATAAACCACCTCCTCTGCTATCAGTGATGTGAGTGGTTCATAAAGGTCCCTTAGCTCCAATACTGTTGCAAGTTAGCACCACTAAACCTCGCAGTGCAGAGATCCCAATCAGAAAACAGATTCATTCCTGATTCATCCATCAATCTTCCACAGTAGCAGAAAAAAAATGCAAGATGAAAAAGAATAAATTGAGATAAAATACATATCCTTGAGAGAGTTCTCTGAATGTATATTAATAGGTATCTTTCCCTAATGCCAAGTGTAGATTGCAGTTAAGAATCCTTTCCGTCCAGTGCAGCATTAGTTCAGTTTTCGACATTAGATCAGCTCATAACATATACAGTGATGGATACTCTTAACTATGTGGGTTAAAAAAAGGTATCCAAGTTGTTACTCCTCCTTGAATGATAACAGAAGCTTCAAAAATTGAAACAAGCTGTTTTGCTACAACCATTATTAAAAAATAGGGGGCGAGGCGTGAATGGGGAGATAACTTTTTACCCTTCATTTTTCACAATGGAGTGAGAGCTATTCCTGCATATATGCAAAAGCATTCCCAGATATGCAAACGACAGGATTGTTCCAGACATTAAAGCAGTTGTGGTTTACTGGATACAGCATTTACTGAATACTCATTTAATGATTATAGAGGCAAGTTAGAAGTAAAGAGAAATGAAATTATTGTTAAACGATTCCACTTTTTTTATGTTATTATCTAAAACTACTTGGGCCTGAGAAATAATGTTTTAAAGGAGTTAAATCCCTGTAAATGATGCAGCTGAGGGTTTCTGACACTATGTTGGGTTCTGCAAGCAATATAACTAAGTTAATATAGTACTAAACCTGTCAATTAACTCTTCTGCTAAGCACAACTCAGAATTAATATATTCCTATATTTGTTTCAATTCCAGACCCTGTTTGCATTACTGACACAATACTGCATTAAAAATGACACACATATGTACACGACCCTAGTCCACAGCCATCAGTTGAAGAGAGTTCCTTTCTTCTGTAACATTAAAATAGATAGTCCTGTAATTCAGTCAGTTGTGAACTGCATTTTCAGAGCAGAACACACACATGCAAGCCTGAGTAGAGACTCTTGTCTAAAAACAACACAGCAGATTTTGCTTTATCAGGGATTACCAGCTCCATAAACCTTGGTTATTAAAAAAATAAAAAATACAAAGCAAAAGAAAGAATTCTGTCCTGTTCTTATCACTTTAGTTGTAGTTTGCATCAACACTGCCAAATCACCAATTATTACGCCTGGTATCATCTAACTACAAGAAGTACAGTAGCTTGATTGCAGCAACATTAAGTAGCCAACATCAAGCAACTATGAGCAAAAACTCTGAGGTGTTTTCTTAATTCAACAGTTCTCAAACTTCAGAAGAAAACGCAGCCGAATTCTGTGAGGCTGACTGGCAGCTGCATTGGCAGAGCCTGGACTACCTCTCCTTTCTGCTGTGCTCAGCTTCTACTTCAGATACATTAACACCTACCAAAAGAAAACAGTAACAGCCTGGCAGGTACATTCCTGGTGACTGACAAGGGACAACTTGGCAATGGCAGGAGAATGAGATAAGCATTAGAATACATCTCCACCATTCTGAATGTGGGAAACAAAACTCGAACTCACATACGATCCCTCGCAGTTATCCCTGCAACATTCCCTCCAGTCTGGGCAGCTCTGCACACACTTCAATTCTTTCACTTAATAATGAGTACTGGATTAAGACCACTTTCTCACCCTCATTTATTCTCACAGTACCCTCCAGATGACCAATGCCAGCAGGTCAGACTATGTTTCTCCAGAGGTCAATCAAACCCAGACTCTCTGAAGACATCCATGAAGCAGCACAGAAGTGAAGGGCAGCTGTAATAAACACAGAGTCAGACAAGCTGGATCAGAAGAGGCACTGGGAGCATGTAAGTGACAAAGAACTCGACCTAGTTATGACAGAATTAAAGGAAAGAAGCAAGTTTCTAGAAGCAAACCAAAAAAGACATGAATGCAATCAAAGATTTGGAAAAGCAGAGATATTTCAGATTAAAAAAAAAATACAAAAAAACCCTCAAACCTTAGTAAAAGTCTTTAGATACCAAATAATTTCATTTATCAACAGGGGAATAATCAAGCATTTTAAAGTAAATTATTCCACCATAAACATGCCAATACAGCAAGTCCAATTAAACCAGAGGCATTAACATCCCTAATTTTGATTTATACTAGTAAACATCCCAGATATATACTGGGAAAGCTTATATCTAAGGTTCTTAGGTAACTACCCTATTAGTTAGGAAGTTATTGTTTTTATAGTTTTCCTTACAAACAAGTGCATCCACATTGATATCATTTAGGTTGATTCACAACCTAGGCATCTAACTAATTAGGAGAATAGCATCACGGTCATTAACATTCAAGTAATCACACTATTTACCTTATTAATTATTGTATTGATTTATGTAGAACAACTTTCCCCCTGCATACTATGGTGCATTTGAAAAGAATGTGTAACTCAATTAATGCAAACATATATTACATTTATAGTAATAAATAAAACTTTAAATTATTCAGAATAAATATTAAAATACAACTGACTTTCAATTTCATTGACTAATCATTTGCTTTCATCAGCTAATGAGCAGCTTATTTGAGTAGGCATACATAGACGCATTAAGATGCCTAAAGAGGCAGATAATTGATGACTTCCAGAATGACTTAAGCAGATTAGATGCCTAACTTTCAATGGAGATTTCCCTCTTCTTCCTCAGCACTGCTTTCTCAACCCTGAACAGAAAATCTCTCACTTCTCTTGAGCTAATGATTTTAAGAAAATTACCATTTTCATAATTTCTTAATTTGCAATTCAAGCTACTTCAAATACATACTAAAACCGGTAAAAAAAACCCAAACTACTAAACCAAAAAAAAAAAAAAAAAACCAAACCTCTAGGTCTCTAAGACTTGTAACAGAAAAGTAGTTTTGAATTGAAATTTTAAAGGTATATAATTTTTAAGTTAATAATTTGTAAGTTTGACCTTGTTGCACAGACAAGATGTTAGAGAAACCGAGCAACTAAAGCAATGAAGTACATTGAAAAGGAAAAGTGCCTTAAACCCTTGTGAGCAAGCTGTCACTGAGAAGAGTGACCTTATTACTCCTCTTTTAGTAGGATTAAGCACCATGGCATATGCAGAGGTTTTACATCTCATCATTTTACCAGATCGGTATTTCACTTCAGCTTTCTCAAACATGTTCATAAAAATCTGCAGCTGGTTGTACAGTCAGATTTTTCTAAAACAATCAGAGAAGAAAGAAATTTCTGAGGTAAACAAAGCACAGGAAAGATTCTTTTCATTTTATCACTTTTCTTTCATTTTCACTCATCAGCAAGACAAAACGCTGTATAATAAAGGCTTCCTGATCACAGCTTACCATGCATTCAATACAACACGGTTGTACACCCAAGAGCATCGCTCTTACTCACTCTTCAATCTACCTCCCACCTCCACAACCGTTTCCAGGTAATCTGTGACCATATCTAGAGTCAGACCACAACAGAATGAAAGAAATCACACAGAATAAATTGTTTCTTAGATGAATTAGTCTTGTTAGTTCACTTTACCATAAAACTTCAGAAATGCTTGCTCCAATGAAGATTAACAACAAATGCCAGGACCTGGGGGAAAAAGTAGGTTTTTTTCTAGGCAGAAATGCCATCTAAAATGCATGTCAAAGTAGAGCCCAAGATACAGCCTAAGCTCCTCAGGTGCCAAACAGGAAAAAAGTTATATTGTTTTGAGTAGGACCTCTGTAATCATGTACCCCCTAATCAGAATGCAAAATTTTAAATAATCTAAAGTTTTCTGATTTTGTCTTTTTAATTATAAAAATTATGACAGTATCATAATATTAATTAAAAATACTCCTGGCTTTAAGTATTGGCTACTACTTCATATGAAAATTACACATACACTCAGCAGTCCTAAAGTATGCCTGTAAACTGAAATTTGTAAACACTGTTTACCCTTGAAGTCCAACAGGATACAACTGTTTAGCCCACACTCAGGACTGCTCCACTCATAACATTGAAAAGAACATGGTTTACATTTTGGATGTTGTTACTTAAACATACAATATATCCATGTATGATACATCTACCATAGTTGCATGGCATCACCATTCAATTGCATGTTTTAACAAAAAATGCAGTCAATTTTAACCATAAAATTGAATTTAGTCTATGAAAAAAAACCAAAACACCAAAACAAAAAAAACCCCATGGTTTGGAAAACTTGTATAGCCTAAGACTACCCCTAGTTCTACTCTGAAGGCAAATTTATGGGATGGGGAGAAACATCTTACTCAAGTTGGGGGGAAAAAGAAAACCAAACAAGAAAGTTTTGCTGATCTGCAAAGGTAACCTACCTCTCTCAACTACTCCAACTTGTTACTTTTGAACTTCCCACATAATTATATAGCCAATTCTGCTCTGGATAGTGTGGAGTCCTAAAGCCCTGATTTCAAATGAGTGATTACAAATCTCTAGCAGATTCATGGTAAACAAACTAGAGAGTTGTTTGGTTTTGTTTGGGGGCAATGATGGTTGGTTTTAGGGGTTTTGTTTAGTTTTCTACAGCAGGACAATGATTTCCCCTTCCCTCACTAAAATGGAAACACTGAGCTTTGAAGAGCTTTTAAAGCTAATCAAATTATACCCAACAACTTGAACATATCATTACAAAAAACCTACCTCACCCCACCATTTTCATAAGAATGGAAAGCTGGATAGAGGAAAACACTCTTTTATTAGAATTTAATAACTTAAAGTTATTAAGTCATTGATTTGTAGCTAATAGTATTAGTGTCTTGGAACATAAAATCACTACATTTGAGGCAAAATGGAAAATAAGTCCTAGAATTTTAAGCAGTTTCTGGTACAGATTCCTAATTATGGAGTCACAACTACAAATTACCACTAGGTAAAAATGAGAGCTTTCAAACTAGGCATAACTTCAGATCTGAATTTTTCAAGCTAATAGCTAGTCTAAGCGTTCCATCGTGATTACTGCACTGATTGCAGTTACTTTTATTAAAAAGCTGTTCAGATCTCAGAATAGTACTCGCTGAAGAAGTGTTGGTAAATCCAATTGTTTTTTAATTTAATTTTTGTAGCATGATTTTCCCCTGACTTTGGTTCCTATCCTGGATTTACCACAGCTGATTTTTGTACACAAACCCACAAAACTACTGTCACAACACACCTGTTTAGAACAGCAGATATCAACAAAAAGCAAGCAAGTACAAAATCAAGATAAACATGATAAAATTATTTCAATTAACAGGTGAGAAGTAGTATTTTGGGATTAGTTTTCATGATACTATAGATCCAATCTGATGACAACCTAGTGCTCAGTGAAGCAGCCCCACTGTCACTGCTCCTTCCCTTCTCTAACAGCTTTGACACTTGTCTGACTCTCTGGGATAAAAATAGTTCAGGACAATATAACCAAGAGATAATTATTTTTCCTTGACCTAGGCAAGTTTTCTACTGGTTCAGGAAGCTGAATTAAGTAGCTGATATGGAACAGAGGAGTATTAGAGCTACCATGAGGAGATGGTTGTCCTCTACTTTGACAGCCACTTGAATGCCTTCATTACAGAAAACAAGGAAATTGGATTCAACAGGTTTTTGACTGTGACACTTAAAATCAGACACCAGCTTCTCTCCTCTATTGCCAACTGTTGCTGAACTGTGTTACACTAAGAACTATAAATCTAAAAATTCCAAACCCAAAACTTCTTGCTGTGTAGCACAAAACTATTTGAATGGTGCCAGAGGAAACACCTAGAGGTACCAGACGGCAGTAACCAGATGAACCAATATAAGGTTTTAAAAACTCATAATAGCTGGCAATGTATACATTAGTAGCATTATTGGCATACTACTCAAAATGCCTGCCAGAAATCAGCACCTGCTTCATCATTATGCCAGTCACTACATGCCCTAAAATCATCCAATAATTCCTTGCAGACCCTCATCAGCTGCAATAGTAACTGGTCAGTAGAGAGTTGTAGAGAGTTTTAACAAATAATGAATTTTTCACTAAAAACTCATCCTGTATTCAGTTTAGGCAACACATAGTCTTTAGAAGACCATTTTCCAGACAATTTACTATTGATCAAGGCAGGTTTAACTTCTCAACTTCGACACAGCAAAGCATTAACTATGCAAGGATTACAAAACTGGGAAAATTGCTCATCTCCTGGAAGTTGATCATATGTCTTTCAAAGACCCAGGGAGCTCATAAATGTTTTTGGCATTCTTCCAATCCTTTTTTCAATTAAATACTTGAAGATAAAAATGCATTACCTTCCTAAAACCTACACACTTCCTCCTCCAGAGCTTCATCACCCATCATGCCTCAAACTCGTTGCTCTCAAATCACTCAGTAGGTGGTATAGCCACACTTCTGTAGTTGAAGATTTCATTAACTCATAGCACTTGTGATTATACAGTAAACAAATCAACTGATCTATTCAGCATATAAACCTATGGATATACTGGGTATACATTTCTGGAAATACCTGGATATATGTTTCTATATTTTTTGATTTATAATCTCTGAAAGCATACAGACAGCTCCTTGTTTCCCTATCATTTACAGCTTGCTATCGTTCTTTAGTGTCAGTGAACTCTTGAGGCCAATGCTGATAGAGTTCAATATTCTTTAGAAATAACGAAGAAAGGAAAAACTTTCCCCACACGCTTTTTTAACAAGTTGTAAAAAATAGTAAGGCACTCCATGAGACCTTGCTGACAGAAACTGTAAAAATAATGAAAAAGACACAAAGATAGTCCCATGGCTCTCAGTAACATGCTTCTGTCACCTCCCCTTGCAGTCTCCGCCATTCATGCTGACTGTGTTCATTACGCTGGTGGAAAATATTCATATTCCAATTTTCCTCTTATTTTGTCTCACAGAAACAGGAAAGCATAAGTAGCAAGAAGAATAAATGACAAAAACACACATCTTCCTGGGGACTCGAAGAACATGCAGCAGAGGTTTAAAAGTGTGTTTGTTTGCATTTGTTTGTTTGCTTGTATTAAGAAGTAGTGTACTTTTTATGCTTATTATCCACCTCCAATAGCAATTTGGTTTTCTACAGTCTTGGAGGTCATTGAGATAGCACTATGTTAGACAGCAAAAACCATGAAAAATTATCTTCAGTAGCCAGGGGGGAAGGGAGGAGTATTGATTCTTTTTTCCCCCCCAAAAATTTTAACAGAACTCATATTGCTTCTTAACAACTTTACATAGCAAGCTAACAATATAGGCATTTAGCTTAAGTTGAAAGATGGCCAAAGGCTGCGGGTCACTAAAAAAAACTGACTGACCAGAGCTTTTGCTTGTATTGTAAGCACTCTCATTTTATGTCTTCTTCCAAAAACAAAAGCCTAGTAGCCATTGACCATGAAGGTATAGCAAAGCACAGGTTTGCCTGCTCAGAAATACACAGCTTCAGTGAGGAATTAAAAGTCTTGCTTGAGGTTGATCCCAGACACTAATACCCTGAATAAATTAGAAATACTATCAATTAATATTATGAATTCATAAAATCCTAGTTAATGAGTCAGATTAAATACATTTAAATGTTTTAAGGTATGCAGAATATAAACATCTGAAAAATGTCTTTTATTTATGCACTTGACAGTTAAACTCAAAAGAGGGGGTGAAAACAAAAATACCTAAATTAACTTGCCAAAACTCAGTGAGAGAAGTTAGGTGTTCTATGGTTTGAATGTTGTCGACAATTCAGATCACCGCTAGAACTTTTTACTACAAACTACAAGGCAACTTCACCTTTAGATAGCTAAGCCTTTTTAATTTCTGCTTGAACAAAAATTATAGAGCAAAAATATCATAAAAGGCCAGTAACAGTTCAAAGAAAGCTGTAAGAACCTTGATCTAGAGCAGAAACAAAGCCAACTTTGTAAACAAAAGAGAAACATGAAATGCAAAGGTAGCCAGTCCAGACATGCTTGCATAGCCAAATCACCTCAATGGAGTCAAACAAATTAACTTTAAAAAGCAAAATGTATTTACCTCACTTCCTAAGGAAAGGAGATTTATGCAATCAGTGGGCAGGTCTAAAACTCCAATTCAGTTTTCAAAAATAAAAGATTAAAAAAATAATTCCTAAATTCCTATTTTCAAGACCAATTTCTTCACTACCACCCAACTACTTATTAGCATCTCAGCTGAGGAAAAGGCTGCTACACGGCTTGACAAATTATCAAGAATCAGAGTCCAAAAGAGGAGACACACACTGGAAATCAGCTTTTAATAACTAGCAATAAGGGTCTGGTTCAAACACGGGTTTGGGACCAGGGTTTTTTTGTGTGTGTGTATATTTGCACAAATGAAAAAACACAAGGATATTGACATTTAAAACAAACAAAAAAACCCCAAGGCCAGATAAAACAGTCTGAAACTGACCACCTCTGTTTCCAGGTCAACGTGTCCTTCAAGTCAGTAGCCACCCTGCTGCTTCTCAGATCTCTCATGCTCATTGAATGAACCCAAACTGATCCTTTATGAAAAATAACAGAATATTTAAAACATGGGCAAAAACTGATCATGCCAGCTTACATCACAGAAGTACTGAGCCACTGAGTGAAGGAATCACAGCAAACCAAGGTTTTCTACCAAGATCAAGAGAGAACACTTGATTTTTTGCCTTGGTAAGAAGGGACACAGTAGTAACAGCCGTGCCAACCACAACACAGACCTCAGACTGACAAGTATAGTGCACTTAAAGGAAGGGCCACAACAAGCAGTACTGAAGTCTCTTGTATCCAGGTGTATTTATGACAGAAGGTGGACAATATTGCTCTTTCTTCTCTTTCCCACCAGAGAAGGGCCTTTCAACACCTGCCGCTATGCAACACTGCAAGTAAATTCCTTGACATAAGTTTCAGTTCTCTGCTTCTTGACTGTATGATTTTGAAGGCAACAAATATAATGGAAAACTGATTTAACTAATGCAGTCTGCAAAACAGAGCAGAAATAACAAGGGAATTCCAGATATACTGTTCAGCACGCAAACTTGTAAAATTACGATGTTACTAAGTAAGGTATGCAAGAAGTATCAAAACCCAGAGTTTACCTAATATAATATCATGGCGCACATTAAAGTGGGCTCTGCTTTGTTCTCTAGATTAAGTCTTGTAGAGTGTTTATTTTAATAACAGTCCTAAAGCCACCATACCCCAATCAACACAGTTTGAACACCGAAACTTGAAATGCCAACAAAGACTTTAACTTCAGCTAAAAAATTAACTTTCAGTTTTTACTATATATCAGGTTTCTTCTCTTCTGTTTTATCACAATACATATGGTAGTCACAAAAGGCTAAAGGATGAAAAAAAGATGTCTGGAAGATGTAAAGCAAAATCATGCTTTCTGATCTACTCCAGCTATTCTTAGCCTTCAGGATAATAGCATTCTAAAAGCACATTGCACACATTTTATAGAAGCTCCTGTTCTACACAACACTATAATTATGCTTTTACTTTCTTTAAAAGTAGCTCTTCCTCAAAAAATGTATAAATAAAATCAGACTTCTGCTATCAGTCTGAAGAAATTACTTGAACACATGAAGGTGATGGGATACAGATGGCCAGTGGTTACACAGTCAGGCATTAGGACATAGGAGACACCTTGCTGTTCTGCCAATGATCTATCAGGCTCAGTACACTCCCTAGTTTGCATTACCTACAAGAGAGGGAAAAAAGGTCAGAGAGAATTATGGAACAACAGAACAATCCATCTCAGAATGTTTTGAAGTTCTACCTGCTGCCTGATAGTGATGCCTTTTCACTGGCCCTAAAATCACGAGCCAGACATAGTAAGTTGATAAAAAGGGGTTACCTTTACAAGGATCCTTACGGTGCACAACATGCTGGATGAAAAGCGCCGAAGATGCACACGTAACAAAGAGAATACAATTTTTATATATTTAGCCAATTAGCATAACTGACAAGAATCCCCAATTAGAGACATAGGTGATAAGGTAATTCCCCCTGGTTCTACCCTTTTCTGGAAACCCCCCCTAAGACAGGAACTAAAAGTTGTTTATGAGAATGTGTCAAAGTCATTCTGACCTCAGTTCCTGGAGAACCTAACCCTGGACCCCAGGACCAGAGTTGCTGGGGAATTTGTCTTTCTGTCTAATAGAGTACGTAAAATGCTAGCTACAAATACAATAATGGGCTACAGAGCTACATATGTAAAGAATATAGAGAATATATAAAAGCAAAAATGGTAAAAACCAATTCAGTATCAACAGACAAACCTATGCTCCAAAATAAAAATCCTGTCTGTAGTCATAGCACTCACTGTAATACTCATCATCCCTAAGCCCTAGAATCCTTTACAAAATCTTCCTGAACTCTTGCTCTCACTTATATTCTAGAGCTTATATAAAGAGAAATCAGGCTATTTCAGCTCCTTTATCCATTTTAGTAAATTACTCCTTACTCTTTTAAGAATGTATGTGTTTTCATTTGGTTTTGCCAGTAATTTGCATTCCGTACAGATCAATGCACATTTACTCAGTTCATACTGAAAACCAACATGGGTCAAGCAGTGATACTCAGACTCTGAGCACCTGTGCTGAAGCAAATCCATACACTCTACTGAAAAAGTGGCAAAGTACTTTACACATTTTTGAGGTGGAAAAGGAGAAACATCTGTGGACTACATAAAAAACCCCAGAAAAATACACTGTTTTTTTGAACTGAAGGTTTTGCTTTTTTCTTCTTGTATGCTACAGATGATCAAGGTACTTCTAAAAAAAGGGGGGGAAAAGTGTATCTTCTAGAAAAACATTAGTGTAATATAACAGACAAAACAGCTTGGTTGGTTTCCCCCTACCAGCAACCAGTGGAGGACATGTATGCAGCTGCAAAACTGCAGGGCAGGCAGGAGTACCTTCCACGAACCAGCCACCTCGATGCTTGCCAAGACTGAAAAGATACTCTTGTTTTTATAGCCTTGGATGATTTTCGCTACAAATTAATCGTTTCAACCTTCCTGCAAACTTCTGGCATTCCCAATAGGCCGATGGACCATGTCTTTCAGTTACACACAGCGTAAAGGAGTATCGCATTTGTTTTCAGTCTGTAAGATACAGAAATCTTTCAAAAACAGGAGAACCAAGCAAACAATCAACACTTCCCCCTTCTACTTTCTTCATGACTCTCTTTGTGATGTTTGTTGTCCCTTAATTGGTATGTCCTTCTGCATGTGAAAAGCCCCAGTCAATTTTCAATCTACATCTCCCTTAGCCTAATACAACCTTTCCAAAGTAGAAGAGAGATAAAGGGAAAATACCCAAACTGCATTTAGTATTAAACATATGGACTGAGAACAGATTTATACAATGACATATTGATGCCATTTCCTTCTCAATTAATTATTAATTCTTGTATTAATCATTTTGTGGCTGCCAAGTACTGACCTGCCACTTTCACAGAACTGCATCATCAGGATGCTTTGAAGAACAGTAGTAGCTAATTCAGGGTCAACACTTCTGATACATATTTTTTAATCCTACCAATTAATAAAGCAACAATCCAATTATTAAACATGTAAAAAAAGCACCCTCCAGCTGAAAACTTCTAGTAGCATCTTCAAAGCCCACAGACCACAATGTGGAGATAGACAACAGGAAAAACTCTCTTAACAGAGGAACTCAGGAGAATAATTATCAAATTAATTTCAGTTAGTGTCTGTATGAACTTGCTAAAACAAGCACCACCCCACCTATGGAACATAAATGTGCAGTCAGCATTTCCACAGAGCACCTAGAGTGGTTCATTTAAAGAAAACACACAAAACACAGTAAAATAGGGCAAACTAAATGTCTACAAAGTTAACTGTTTTGATTACCACGTTTACAGAAAGAAAACGGAACACAATCTTCTAGCCTACACTTTCACTACTTGAGCCTACCACATAACCTGAAGACCAAAATCTTAACATCGAAAATACCCAAAGCTGATCTGAAGTGCCTAACATCCTCCGGACTGTCAGCAGTTAACTGAGATTCACTTTGAGAGTCACTTTTTTTTAACACTAAATTTCTGGTTAAGCAGAATACACCCGAACGCTCCCCCCCCCCCCTTTTTTTTGGTCAGATGTCAGTATCACTCCCCATTTTCTACTCATGCGGGCTTTTTCTATATTACCTAACACAGCAACAAAGTCCTGTGCAAAAACATACGTCTTTTTCATTTTTCAACGCACATTCACACGGCACGAGGTCTGCCTTAACCACACCGCCTTCATTTACCCTGGGAAAGGATAGAAAGGAAGCAAAGAGGAGAGCCAAGACATTCTTATATCGCCTTTAACATCAGCACTGCTGTGTAGAAACTCCTTACTACCCGCCACTGCTTTCCCCGAGCCCCTGAGGACACAGCGGGAGGGCCCCAGA
>VZTI01004088.1:3645630-3726457 GCA_013397865.1 Struthidea cinerea
GGGGGCGCCGGGCGCGCGGCGGCGCTGAGGCGAGGGCGGCGGCCGCCATCTTGGGACGCGGGCCGAGGCCCGGGCCTTTGCCTCTTGTGCCGCTGAGGCAGGGCTGGTCACGGAGAGACGGATCTGAGGGAAGGGGGTTGTTCTATCGCACGGCATGCCCTAGGGGAAAAAGGTGATCCCTTTTGGCAATGTCTGGACAGAGCAGCAGTGAGCTGTCTCATGACTGTGACAAAATCCCACCTTTCCACACACACGGGTGGCCATTTCCATCAGAAATCACCTTCCTGCCACAGGCAAAGTGCTCCTTTCCACTGAGGAGCCTTCAGCCCTTGCTGGTGCAGGGCCCAGAAGGTGGAAAAAGAAAGGACAGCTGCAGGTGGTTGGGTTATGTAGGCTCCCAAAGCAGCATCTCTGTCATTGTATGAGGCAAATTGTTGACTGGCTGGACCACTGGTCTCACTCCAGTATCTTGGCAACACTCCATTGAGTAGATGATACTAGTAACTACCAAATCTTTTCAAAAGTGCTCTGAAATGTCTGGGATTAAACAGCTGGTGTAGGGTAAGGTTTTGCCAACACCAAAACCCTTCAGCCAGAGGTGAAGAATGAGTTACATTTGTGTTAAGTCAGGGGACCAACTGAGAGTCTCCTATGAGTGCATGTGCTTGCAAGAAGGACTGGATGGTGATTGGTCTTGTTGCCTAATGAAGACGACCATAAATGCAATGCCACTTCTGGCCAGCCAGTGCCCTTGTAAGTTGTGCTGAAGGCAGTGTGTTTTCAGTGGAAGATCTGTCGCTGGAGGTCCAACCTCCCTCATTCCATCTGCTCTCTACCAGGGACTTGCCATGGTAACACAACTGTGCCTACAAAATCAGTATGAAAAGATAAAGCTGACTGGAGCACTCCTAAGGTTCATTTAAAACAACCTGAGTAAAATTACTTCAAAGTGATACAGAGGCCTGGGGTATTATCAAATTGAGTATTTTCTTGGCACAAACTTCTGTTGCTGTTTAGAGCACATCTTCTGTAATGGCTGCCATTATGCTGTTAAACATTACAGTACTAGGTATTTTTATAGGATTGAAAGGGCATCCTTCTGTTTTTTTAATGGATGGAAGAATAATTATATCCCATGACAAAAGCTGAGGAAGAGGAGCAGCTGTTCAGTCTTATCCAGTGGGAACTGTCAGAGCATATGGGTCTATTTTTCCAATTTTATCTGAAGTACTGAAGGAAATTGGCATTCTTGATTCCTTCTAACATAAAATAGAGCAGAAAGAAACCCTCCCTAATGCAGGCCATGGTTAAATAATGAATTTTATTCATTTCAAGTAGGTTCAAAGAGAAAGCAACCAGAATACTTAGAAAACAAAACAGACAAATGCCAGGAGAATTCTGGAAGTTATTTTCTTGTATAAACGGGTGTCTTTCTCCACAGCTACTTCCTCCTTGAGCCCGCCTGCTGACAGGAGTTTTTGATACAAAAGCACAGGATAAAATCTGTGCTGTTCCTTACAATGCTATTCCTACTACCCTCTCTCCATTCTAAGAAATAGATATTTGATGTCATATATTTGTGTAATCAGACCTGACCTTCACAGTTTAAGCCCAAATTAAAAATTTACTTTTAGGTTGATTTCACAAATTTTTAAAGTAAAATGAACTCGTCAGTGTGAGATGCCCGTCTGAAAAATTCTACGTATTTCAAACTGGTTGGCATTCAGAATTTGGTAAAAAAACACACAACCAACCATAAAAACAAAGCAAACAGGCTGTGGTATGAAGAGGATACACTGCCCAACTATTAAAATCTGGAAAAGAATAAGTAGCAATGTACCAAGTAACAGCCTTCCCCATCTTTTTAGTACTAGAAATACTAATATTTGCTCTGTGGGGTAACTGTTGTTAGACAACAAGAAAATAGAGACATTTATCTCCCTTTAAAAAAAATCAGTAATGGATGGGAGGCTTTTCTGTTTTTTTCTGTTGACTAAGATTAAAAAAATATTCTGTTTGTGTTAGAAAAGAGGAAAACTGACATTAAAAATCACTTTGTCACAATGAATTGTCTTTGTTCATGCTACAGAACGCTCTAATCACACCAGTGGAAACCAGGCATTTTGGCTCCACTCGTCACATCAGGTTCTAAAATGGACTCTGAAGAGATTCCTTCCTGCGAGACAATGGTGACCTCTGTTGTTCCCTGCTGTTCGTACCAGCCATGATGTCTTCTGGCCTCCTGTCACACACTGGTTCAGTAAGGCACTTTGAAACAAGCTGGCAGTTACTGAACAAATACGTGCCCGAGTGTTGCATTCTAGTTTCTGGCCAGGAAAAGATGTGTCTATTCCGTACTCCACTTGGGAAATTTTTCCTTGAGGCTTTCCTCTCAAGAAGCCCCTAGTCTGGCTACCAGGTTTTCCAGCTCATAGCTGGGAATCACTGCAGGAAAGAACAGTTGCAAACATTTTAAACCACAGTGCTAATAATAGCACCTGCAATATATTATGAGAAAAAGCTGCAGGTATGATTATAGAGAAGGAAGTTGGAAGAAAGAAAGAAAGAAAGAAAGAAAGAACCTATTTTGAACAGATTCCATTCTAAAACTGAAGCTTAGATTTTAACAAGGTGTTGGGTTGCATGAATGGTTTGTCTCACCATAAAATGCATTTTTTAAAAAAATTTTGGCATGCTTTCCCACTTCAGTGACCCAGACTTCGTAATTCCAAGGGTATTTTCCCCAGTGCAAGAGAAACTTCAGTAATTTTTTTTTTTTAAACCTCTTTAAATTGCTGACATGAGGATATGAGCTGACATAGTTTGGAAACTGACTCCTTTCTCTCCTGGCAACATTTCCCAGGCAAAGCTCCCTGCTTTTTCCTTTGGTTTCTCCAGATTGATGATCTCCTCCATCATCTACTTACAGTTTCTAGAGTGTCTCTATCATAGGTAGACACATCACTAAAGAAACCACACAAATGCAAATCACTGGTAAGGAAGAAGGATGGAAGGAAATAAATGTTCTGTTAGGAAATAAATCCCTTTTTGACCTCCTATAGCTACCAATGGATGAAAAAAAATGGGGAACAAAATTCAGGTCAGCCACAAGATTTGTATTCAGTTCTGAGCTTGTAATTGTATTGGCTGTTCTGGAATGTCTCACAGAGAAAGAATATTTTTAAACCAAAATTGGCTTCCAACTCCTCTAGAAATCATTTTTGGCTTATTTTGATGTCATCAAACCTACAATGGTTTTGGATGGTGTGATTAATTTTCCTATAAATTTAGAAATACATCAAAAGTAGAAAAAGGAGAGTGTCGCAAAAGCCTTTGGTGTGACTAAAAACATCCCCTGAACATGGGCAGCAAGAAGTAAAAATTTTGCCCAGGTTTACTGGTGATGTCAGCCCTTGAAGAACTGAGACTGCATTGTTTCCTTTCAGGTTTGTGCCAGTAGGGAACCAGAAGAGCAAGTGGGAAAGGCTCTTCCTTTCTACCCTTTTCTAAAAATGGGTACAAGGTTTCCCTTTTTCCAGTCACCTGGGACTTCACCGGATGGTGGTTTTTTACTGACAGGTGGGAGCAATTTCACAAGCAGCTGCGATGGCACAGTGCAAAAGATCTGTCATACAGCATTTAACAGAAGTTCCTAATGCCCTTGAGATATACCCTTGTTAATGCTCATTTTTGCCTGAGAACCAAGAAATACCACTTGACAATGTATAAATCTATATTTATGTCAATTCTTGATAACAAGCAGAAAATACATATCAGCAGAGTGATAAATCAGTTCCCCAGGGTACAGAGCAGCCATAAAAAAGAAATGTAAAAATAATCAATTCAAAGTATTTACAGCAGATGGAGCTACACATTTTGCTTTGATCATATGTTATATGATATTCCAAGATAAAGTGTAGTTTGGCAAGGACTGTGGTAAGCCAGTGGTACTGTCTCACCAAAGAATGGAGTTAGTCACAGAAGGCATCTCATAAATTGCTGCAATTAGCTCTCCTGGAAATCATCCTTGTAACATCAGTAGAAATAGCAACTCAAGAAAAGATTACTGCTGTATATTGGTGTCTTAATAGAGATCACAGCTCAAGTCTAAGGCTTTGCTATATCCACTCACCAGTTTGAAGGTTCTCCTGCCCCTGCTGGCTTTTGTTTACCAACCCGGTAAAATGAGCACTGAGGAGAGGATGAAGGTTTCAGTTTACACTACCAACAGGAATATGTGTGATGGCCACAGGTTATCCTTAGGAGGTCTGGGCTCCTGCACAACCCAAGTGCATACTCAGTGTGTATACTTGTGTAGGGCTCCTTGTCTGAAATGAACCCTGTGCTTGTCTTTGTTGCTGCCAAGATCCAGATGGATCCAGCATGTTTCCAATGCTACATATGCATCATCTTCAAGCTACAGAAATTGTGATTACACAGCAAGGATAAGGGAGATTACTTTTGAGTTTCTATCAGAATTACTTTTATCCCAGAGTAGTTAAAACCAGTCCAACAGTTCCTGTCTTACTATGTTTGAATTTGAACTAAAGTTTGGATCTCATACCATTATAAAAGTTTACTCTGCTTCCACTCACTGAGATGACCTATCTTGCCTATTTGAACTTTACACCCTCCCCTCCCCAGTGTGCTTGCAAATTCCTAACCACAGTGTCAGTAGCAAAAAAAAAAAAGAAAAAAAATAACCCAATTTTAAAAAAAATCACCAAAGTGTATTTAGAGATTTTAAAGTTTTGGTAATGAAAAGTGCTAGATGCCCCATCCCTGGAAACATTTGGTCAGACTTGACAGGGCTCCGAGCAATCTGATTTGGTGGAGGTGCCCATGGCAGAGGAGTTAGACTGGATGACATTTAAAAGACTCTTTCAGCCCAAACCATTGTATGATTCTGGAAATTGTATTGTTAACAGGACTTGACCTAAATAGCCCAAATTCTCAACAGCACCATGAATATTCTCTTGCTATGTATGCTTAGGTGTGGGGGAGGGTGGTCCAATAGGCAGGTACAGCTACTCCGGGAGTGGTTAGAAACACTATGAAAACATGTGAGATAATTTGATTTTGTAGAAGGATTAGAGGAATATTTACAAGTCCTAAAGCATGATACCCATGAAACATTTAGAGAAGAAGCATTCCTATGCCTTTCACATATGCCATTTTCTTTCTCTGTGTTTATCCAATTTAGATATATTTTTCAGGAGACACATCATGGGGCTGATTCTGAACTGTATTGCCACTCTATTGTACTTTATTTTCTTTTTGTCATATACTACAAAGGGAATTAAGCTGTAGGGGGAAGTACATAGTAAATATGAAATGGTACTGCAACTAGTAATGTGTTAATCCACAAGTCTAAACATATACAAAGAAACAGCCCAGATAAACTAATTGTAAGAACAGTAAATAATTAAGCACAACTGTTTTTGTAAGCTTTCCCATGGCTTGCCTTTTAATGCCAATTTCTATGTGTTAATAAATTAGTAATTCTTCACCTTTATAAAAATTTAAAATCCGTTTGTTTATTGACTGGAAAAAAGTTTAGATTCTTCCTCCAAAATGAAAAGTCACTCTCTGGGTAAGTGGGAAACAATGCACTTTATGAATTTGCAGTCTTTACTGAGGTCTTCTCTCCTAAAAAGTGCATTTAGTTTCTGGGCATGAAAGTGTGTAAATAGATAAAAATAATAAATATATATAATAGATACATTATATAATAATAACAATTAAGAAATTAAACAAAGAATCCACAAGGACAAACCCACAGGTAACAGATTAGATACAGGAAGCCTGTCCATTTATTTCAAAATTGGAGATTCTGCAAAATAAATTGGAGCTATTCACTAGTAAATACTAATATTCTTACAGCGTAAGTTTCTAAAAACATTTTCTTCTAGTGTACCAGCTATACAGAAGAATATAGTTCTTTCTCACAAAAATTAGCTATGAGCAACTAGTGTAAACATCCAATACAAGCCCCTCACTGAAAGTGTTCAGAAGAAAAGTATTTGAAAGTACACAGAAATGCATTTCCTTCAGTTTATCTGGACACCACTCAAATCCTCCCAGCATTTGTTCTCACCACTTGCCAAAGAGAAACATGTATTTTAAATATTACATTCCTTACTTACAATGATTTATTTAGGATGAAGTCCCTCATTAACTCTTTAGCCATCTAGCACTTTACATTTTAAACTAGAGAACTTTAACAAGAAAGGTAAAACAGTTTATTCAGCTTTTTACACAGCGGTATACAATAGCACAAAGTGGTATGCCTACTAAAATGTTTTGTTCAAGACAAAAGTACAAGTTGAATTTTTTATTACAATAAAAATACTTATTTGACTTGTGTAATTTATTTGGCATTAAAATGTGACTGCATTCTTTCTTTCAAGAACTGAGCAGCATATACTTTGAAAGTTACTTGATTCACAGTCATTTTGAAATAAGTGATTTTCTGTTACAGTCTTAATAATGGCCATGGACCAGGGACACCCCTGTACAAACTGGTCCTTGGCCACAGCAAATCTATTCTGTGAATCAAAGGGATTCCAGGAAGGCCCAGTGAAAATAATGAAAAAATTACTTATTTGGGGAATAAGATATTACCTGGCCTGAACATAGCAGTGATGGCCAGGAACTAGCCTTTCTTGGAATGGTAGCTTTTAGTATTTCTCACTAAGGTAAAATAATTTTTATTGGTCCTTCTAACCTTTTCATGAAGAAAAAAATATATTAATCACTCAGGGGCCAATTTTATGTTCCAGATACATAAACTTAGACATTTCCCCCCACTATGGGGAGAAAATAAGATGGTTCTCATTTTCCAGTGTCAGCAGTAGCAGCTGCTTGGAAAGGAATTGTCAAAAGTGCCACTGAGGTGGAAGGAGGTTTTCCATGTCTTATATTTAGTGGAGGAAAGAAACCCTTGATGTTCCACAATTTCAGTTAAGATAACCCTGAAATGACTATGGCACTTGAAAAAATGAGGGTTAATTTTTCACCCTTTGTGAGCTCAAGTTGTGTGAAGTGATGGACAGAGTAAGTGAGCTGCTCTGCAGAGAACATGACTTTTCATTATCATTTAATGTGCGTGTATCCCATCCTCCTGCATGAATGGCTTCACGATTTTGGGCTGGTATGGGTGAGGACAAGCCATACTGTGTATCCTGTTTATATTCAAATCTGGAATGTGAACAATCCTAAACTGGGCAGCTGTAAATTAGTGTTATCAGTGGTGTGCCAGGGGAAGTTATTTACCTGACAAAAACCTGCACATTGCAGAAATACAAAGAATTTAGTGGTTACCTCCATTCAGATCTGTTACCTATTAGCTCAATGGAAACAGCAGGCAGGGTATTGTCAGGGTATGAGCTTTCAGCTGTAGTAGTTTGGGAACTTCCATGGCCATATTCCAGCCTGAAACCTCACCCTTGTTTTCCAGTTATTTGTCCCCTACTGCTGTTCTCTTGATTGAAGATGGAAGTAGATGTTAACTTCCTCTCTCTGCAGGGTTGATTCTGCAGAATTTAGGCAAACAAATGCTCTGTGTAAAATGGAGGTAACTGAAGTGAGTGGTGTATGGTTAGTGTACATTGGATTTGCATGGGCATTGCATAGGCTTCAGTGACTTCCTGGCCTATGTGGCTGATGTTGATTTAAGTGCCCTCAGGGCCAGATCTGGTAGTGTGTGCTTAGCACACAGACGTGTTGCACTGACTTCCACAGAAGTAGAGGAACTGAACACATCACTGGATGCATTCATGTTTGTGCTTGGCAAGAAGGGACTCCCAAGTATTTAAAGCTAGTGTAAGTGATAATGCACTATTACAGTTATTATCACGTTAGATGGCTGAATGTTATACCACATACACTGGCCAAATTAATCTCCTAAAGCTCAGATTCTGTGAGGATTAGTGTAGAGAACCCTAAAAACCCCCATTGGATATGGCATGGTACCCCTATAAACTCAATGGAGCACTACTTGAATAAAGAAGTTACAGTCATACTGAGCAGGAGTAAACTGAGAGTGTCCAGAAAATGTAGGGGATTTAAGTGTGTTTAGATGCCAAATATCAACATGTAGAAATTTCAGCCTCAGGAAGTTTTAATGGAAGAAAGTAGCTCAATCACTCAGTATATTTTGCAACTTTAGCTGAAAGTTTAACATCACAAAATGATACATTGCTATGCAGCTTTAAGAATCACACAAACTTATTCAATCATTTCCCCCGCTTTTCAAATCTGCTGTTCATTAAAAGCTCTTCTCCTGTTTGCAGTTTCCAGTTTTCAAATGGATGACACAACCGATGCATAGCTTAATGTTCATTCTCATGAGTCATAATTAATAAATAATTGTATCACATACACAGAATTTTACAGGTACTCTTAAAATGGTTTTACAGTTCTATTAAATATATAGATTAAATAATCACTGCTATATAAAAAAAATCATTTTAAAACAGCTGAATTCTCAAGCTTTGCATAAAATTCTGTAGACACATTCATTACAATCTAGAAACTCAATAAAAATACATTTTAGAGCTCAATCTCTCAAAAATATTCATGGTGTTGAAAACTGATTGTCGTTTTTTACTGTAGTTTGTGCTTGCTTTGCCTTTGCACTGATAATTTCCTACAATTTGGCAAAAGCTATATTCTGGTCAGTTTGTAGATTATGTGACTGTTTAACTCACGTCCTCAACTCTAAGTCATCTGTCCCATAAATGTTTAGTGGGGTTCTGTCTTTAATAGTGTATCTTTCCTTGCACTTTCTATAAAATCACAATGAAACACTTTGCAGTTGTTACATGTCTACAATGACATTGAACCGTCCTATTACAGTTGCCACTCAGTCTTTAATGCTGCTTCTGTGAAGACCAAACATCCTTTATCCAGTGATCCTCAAGGCACTTCCTGACACTTACACTTCACAATGCTCTGCTACCCACATTTGCTCAAAACCAGTAGGTTTTAGAAAGAGTCTTAACAAATCAGTACCCCTGTGTATCTGAATTCAGCCGCTAAATCAACATACCAAATGTGGTCAGTTCAAGCTTAGCATTTTTCAAAAACCTAGGCAAAAATTCAGGAAAAATTTCCTGTACTCAGACAGTGCACATATCTGTTGGAAAATGGGTAGACAATAGATTGCCCACCAGGCTTTAAACCCTCCACTACCACCAGCCAGTCCCCTGGGCAGCAAGTTAAAACAGGCTTTGCCATAGTGAATGTTTCAGAATCAGGCTTTTAGGCAGTAGCTCAGAGTAGGCCACAAACTGCAAAACGAAGCAGTGTTTTGAGAACAGGGCACTTGGATTAAGGGATTGGATCTTGCACTGTGGAAGAAGAGGTGCAGGCTCATGAGTCAGTTTAACTGAGGGAAGCTGCTGCTTATGCAGATGTCACTCCTTACAGTTCCAGGTAAAGGCAAAACTCTTGAAGAGTTCAGTGTTTTTTTTAAGCAAAGTTGGCAACACCAGTATAATCACTTTTAGTGCTTCACCCTGGATCTTCTCACCCATGGAATGGCTGGGTAAGGTACACTGCTTCTGTTATAGCACACCCACAACAAAACAAACCCCAAAAATTGAAAGCAATGTAATACCAAGTATCATGGAATGACTTAGTATTTTTTTTTTTCATCTATTTTGGATGGAAGAAGCAATCACTCTCTCAATGGGATAGGCTGGAAAATGTACATCAATTGAAACACTGGCTGAGATGACCAATACAATTGCTGAATGCTGTTTGACATTTAAACTGCTCATTTCAATGTTTCAGTCACTGTTCATCAGTGGGAAGTAACAAAGAAAACCTTGGGTTTTCTCCTTCTTGGACAAAAATACTGTGTAATGAGATTTCTGGTCTCAGTGCATTCCCGTTCACCTTTCCATTCTTCATGGATGTCAGTTGTTTAGATAAGACATCCAAAGAGCTCCTCATCCTGAATAATTTTCTTAGGAGGAAGGAAAGAAGACAGAAAGGAGCATATTTTACTTGACTGAACTTTGATAGCTGTAAAGCCCTATAAAGAGACTGTAATCCAACTCCAAATAGCCTCTGCTGAAGATTAATAAACATGGAAGAACCAGAGTAAAGATACAAAGGGTCAGAAAAAGTTATCATAAACCAAAGAAGCCTATGAAGAGTGGAACATAATGAAAAGCTGTCAACAGTTTTGCTCCAAACTAGTGTAGTACACTGCTGCTTGCTGCTATTATATAGATGCTGTACCCCAGCCTGGTATTCCCTGGTTTTCAGGATAAGCATAAAATGTTTCTTGTACTAAGTTTTATTCTTTCAGAGGAAAAAGCACTAACCCTTCAACTTTCTATTTTAACCTACTTCCAGAAAGCACCTTCAAAAATTCTAATATAAGTTTTCTTTTGGAAGAAAGTGTCACTGTCTTCCACAAAAAGCACAAACAGGTTCATGGATCATAAAATCAGATGACTCAAAATGTTGATTGTTTTCATGAACAAGATGAAAGAAATGTCTTTTTTTTACTTACACTGATTTAAACCAAATTAAGTTGGGACATTTGGATCTCTTCCTCCCAAGAACAATGGATCTTATTTCTAGTTTCATGGCATGAATCCAGCTCTAGTCAACAGTGACAGGACAGAATAGGAAAGATTTCAGCTTTGTTGAAAGGTGTTCAGAATTTTATTTTCAATGTTTAAGATCTCCTGTCATTCCTTATTTCTGTTGAATTCTAACTGCAGCTCAGGAGAAAAATCCCAGGGAAACAAAAAGCTTATGAAGAAGAATGAAGTGTGGTGGATGGTTAGGATTACCCCAGCAGATAACATGACTACGGACAGGTTTTTAATACCTGCAAATAAATTGCTGTATATTCTGATGTATCTTGATCCCAGGTACTATTAGTTCATCTGAAAACTTAGCCAGGGTAGGGATACACCTTATGCTACATAAAAAATGTAAAACTTATAGCCATGTGATTTAATTTTCACTCAGTGTAAAATTATGAAACCCTTCATTTAAGGAAGTACATTGCAGTCAACCTTCTGAATTTTCAGGTGGAAGCAGCAATGTGATGTAGTCTCATAAAGCATACTGTGAAACTAAAAATGTGCCAATGAGAAGTAGTGACTTCACTAAAAGTCACATGGAGAAAAGTTACTGCTATTAAATTGAAGACTTCTCTTTTGTCCTACAAAGCATGGATTACACCTTCTGTGGCAAAAATCCTCTACCAAATGTCCTAAAGTGATCACTGATGTGGACAAAAATTACAAGAGGCAGAAGTAGCTCAACTGTACCCATGGACAAGCCACAGGAGTCTCTTCAGTTGCACTAGGATGTCAATAGTGGTTGTCAACATTTCTCTGTATTTAGTTTTACATCTGTCATTTCTTTCTCAATTGATTTCGACACTTAAAAGATATTTCTAATTATTTTACCATGCCCTGGTGCCTTAAGAGTAGCTTCAGCAAAGAAGGTACCTATTATTTTTTGTATCTGCAAAAGAGAGAAATCGTTATGCAATCTGTAAGTAAAAGCAGCAGAGAAATTAAAGCAGAAGCAGACTCAGAAGCACTGAGGTACCTTTAAAAAACTTTAGTTTCTGGCCTGAGATTTCCCATATAAACTCTCCTAAGAAGCAGCTAGCATGTATGTTCTTCACATTTCTCCATACCCAATTTATTCCTGCAAATCAAACATACCAAAAGGTGCAGGATAAAAATTACTTTAAATCCTAAAAAAATCAAACTTCCCAAACCCAAACCCCTCAACCTGATTTCGTTGCTCCACTGGATTTGCTACTGGAACTGTAATCAGTTCTTGATGTGTGTTTCACTGCCTGTAGCTCTGGTCTGCCTCCAACTCTTTCAAATAATTCCATGGAAAATGTGAAGAAGCATTTCTAGCCTTGCCCTTGCAGGTGGTCAGATCCAGAGGTAACTCAACACCATCTCTCTTCCACAGCTGTTAGGCCCTACGTAAGAAAATTAAGCCAGAAGAATAATTTTTGAAGACTAGAGCTCTGAATTGTTCATACTTCTACTGATAATTATCTGGTTTTATTTAGCATCTTATAAAGCAAGGCACAAATGTACAAAATTGCATCTACTAAATCGGATAATTTTTATATATATTTACACAATTACCATAATATAAAACCTGCTTTGACACTGTCATAGCACAACAGTAGTGGAATTGAGGACAACCTGATTATAAATACAAATACCAGGTCCTGGATTTCTGTTTGTGCTTCACCTGAAGGAACATATTCATATGCAGGTACACAAAGCAATCCAGCCACCATCCTTTATTTTTCACACCTCACACAGATCAAACTTTGTTGCTAAGAAGCTGTGGAAGGAGTAAAAGGCAGTAGACCAGCACCCAGAAGAAAATGACGAAGTAGAATAGCTCTGGCTGCTCAAAAATCGTAATCTCATGAGTTGGTGCTGGAGTCTCGCTTGCTTCCAAGTCCTTTTTCGTCCTGAAAATGGGAGAATTCAGTAAGAGGCAAGAAAAAGAAGAAAAAGCCTTCAGTGTTAATAATTACTGTGAAGATCAGAGGGTGGACTAAAAGACAACAGTTTAATGAACCTTTTCAGTCTAGTCAGCTGGAGGGCCCCAGCTGGACTAGGAGTGGCATACTGGGTGTTAGCAGTGTGTTCCTTCCAGAGTTGACATATGTAAGAATCCATCTTCTGAAAACTCCATACAAATTCTTGGGTAGTTTAAGTACATGCCATTATATCACAGCCCTCTGATTTAAGATTTCCACCAGTCAAAAAGATGCCCTTTTATTTTCAGAACAGTAAACATAGCGCTGGGCAACACGTCACACTTCCACAATTTCGCTTATACACTGGATCTGACTTGATATACTTTCCCCAAATCATCTACTTTCAGAGCTCCTCATGCTAGGCACTAGAATATTAAACAGAAAAAGCCCAAGACTTCCAACCAAGGAACCAGCTAGCAGTTGGGGGTTTGCAGGGCAAGTCCAAAATTTCAACTTTCCAGATTTCCAGCTGTGGTTCATAAGGGCGAAGCCTGATGTATTCTGCCAGCACCATTGAGCTCTCAAAAAGACAAGGAAAGGTCTTATTTTAAAAGGCACAAGATGATACAATCATTTTATAATATTATAGTACTGTAAGAAAAACACGCTGGTAAACTGTTTTTAATCTACTTTTAGAGAAAAATGGTATTTTTCTGGCTTGGGGCATCCTACTGGATATATATCCCTGCATATTACATAAAATTCACTTAATATCAGCAAATTGTACAACTGATCCAACTGTAACAGCTATTTTGTGTATTTTTTTTTAACAGAAGCATAAGTGAGACCAGGCCAGTGGATCCTGATAATATTTTGTATGTTTTTCTATGCATCTAAATGTAACAACCATTTTACCTAGAAGTTCTGAGAGGTACTATTCATACTATACTATTAGTATCAGCTAAGAGGCAAAACCTAAAGCGATCCTTGTTTCTTACAGATATTTAGACTCTAATACCAAAGAGATGAACACTCTCGTGTTCATGACGTGTCACCCTAAGTCTAAACTAAACACACATACAAGTTACCAAAACTCATAGATGCTCCAGCAGAGGCCGGACCTCCACTGAAATAATTGACTTTCCCTGGCACTGAGCTCACTAAACATTGTTTTGACAGTCTTCTAAACCTGGAAGGAGTCATCGCTGCCAGAGGGCCTAACATTTGAAGTTCTCCCACTCTTTTCTCAGCCTGAGATATCCACTATGTGGGGAAAACACTCAGAATCTTGCTTAGACAGCTGAATCTTTCAGGTCAAGAAAAAGTAGTTTAGTCAAGGGACAGATTGAGCAATAAGGAAATTTTGAATCTTACAACTATGGGAAATGTGGACTCTGAGCCATTACAGAAGACAGTTGCTACCATTGTAACTAATTTCCAGCTCCCTTTGTATCACTGCTAGTAGTACCTAGGAGTTATGGATTCCTTGCAAAAGTCTGTCTGAATAAGAATCACTCACCCAATGATTAATGGATTTTCACCCATATCTGTCATCTTCTGCTTGTTTACACCATAAGTTTCCTTAAACAAACCAGGAATAGATTAGATAACAAAAATAAAATTCAGCGTCTCACAAAGGTGGTAACTGTGTATTTTATGCAAATTGTATCTAATGTTTGCTCAAATAAAATGAAAGCGTGCTTATAAACATATTCCCTGTCAGAACATCTAGCACTGCAGTCTGGTGCACACACAGAAAAGGAAAAAAGTTGTGAAATAAGATTTTTTTGCTTTCAACTGCTTTCATCAGTTGAATAAAGCTCCCCTCATTCATATGTATTTGTACTAGCTCTGACAGCATTGCAAAACTAAAGCATCTGTGTGAAACCTCCCTTTCCTTGAACATTGGTGGCAGCGTTTTTTTTTTAAAACTCCAAGATGGTCAGAATTTTATTTTTGTCTTGAAAAAAAGCCATATTCCTACCCTTGCTCAGCATGACCAGATTGCTGATGCTGTCCCTTCCTTCTGACTTTAAAAATAAAAATCCAGACCCCAGCTGTATAGTGTGCTCTCAAGAAGCCAGTATGAATCACATCTGTCATTAGGGGCACAGTTGCATGTTACAACTAAAATTCTTTTAGGGTTAGCTGCTGCTACTGATAATATAATACACTGCTACTGTGAGGAAAAGGGACGGAGCCCAGTTTTTCAAAAACAGTGCTCTTCAGGAGACACCCAGCATTTTTGCAGGGCTGAGACCAGGGCACCATCATCATACAAAGAATGAAAAAGTAAAAGAAACTGGGGCAGCAAACAAAGGCAGCTTCAAACAAGCAAAATGTTGCAGCTATACAGCTATGATGAACTAAGATTTAAAGTTACAATAGATTTAACTGTAGTATTAGGTACTCCTTTGTGAATTTGTTCAAGGTTCAGTAAAGTTTAGTATGTATTTAGGAGAGTTCAGTAAAACTTTGCAACTATGCCTGGTTTTAGCACTAAAATTATTAGAAGTCACAAGACTTTAATACTGTCACAGGCCTTTTTACAGTGTGTGAACTTCTGGAGTTTAAGAGAACCAGAGAAACAGCAATAAATCAATGTCCACACTTACCTCCTCAGAAGCATTACGAGAAAACCTTTTTCGGAGATGAATGTTGGCATCACTGTCACTGCTTCTGAAATGTATGTAAAAGCAAAGTTTTTAAATTCATAAAGCTAAGTTAAAAAGAGACACTGCAAATGGACATGACAGGTTTAAGCTACACAAAACCACAAATATGTATTGCTGCATGTATTAGAATATGGACTGGAATTTATCAGTAACATGATAAAAATAGCTTTGGGAAAATCTGACCCACAATAAAAAATTCATATGCTCAAAAAGGAATCTTTTCTGAAAAATTGTATCTGAGAGCAATTTTGCACCTTTGACATCATTAAGTGAGAGTACACTCAAGTTTTACAGCCATTGATATAAAATAAAATTTGGACTGACAGGGAACAGAAAGCTTGAAGGGGAGAACAGGTTTTGCTAAGCAAACTCTCAAATTCATTAGAGTGCTCCAGTGCTAAGCATCAACAAATTTCGGTTCATGTCCCACTCAAATAGATTACCTACGAATAAATTAGAACATAAGAAAAAACAGAAGTGAATGGAGAAAAATTAGCTGAGTGTCTCTGTACTGGGCCTGGCTGGGCTGCAGTTAAATTGTCCTAGAGCAGCCCCTCTAGTGCTGTGCTTTGTACTTGAACCTAGAACAGTGCTGGTCCCACCCCAGTGGGCTGGGGCTGGGCAAGAGGCTGGGAGGGGACACAGCCAGGAGAGCTGACCCAAACTGACCAAAGGGCAGTGACACATACACTTGTTCTTATATCTGTCTTCTGAAGCAACCACTGCACCCTGCTTCCCAGGAAGTGGCTGGACACTGCCCTGCTGATGGGACACAGAGAATAAATAAATTTTTTTTTGTCTTCTTCTAATTTGCTTCCACACATGGCCTTTGCCTTTTCATTGAAATGCCTTTACCTCAACCCATGAGTTCTTCATCTTATTTTCTTTCTAACACCTCATTTACTTGTTCATAACCAGAAAAAACTTCCAAAAAGTATCTACTGGAATCAATCAGTGTCATGCTTCCACACAGTGTCACAATGCACACAGACTGTTTCATCTGCATTACAAAATACTCTCTCTGTTGGAAAAGCAGTTATAACACTTCCATGCTCAAAACGCACTGGGCTTCCACTTGGGTTTTGTGTGGCAAAGTTTGTAGCACAGTCAAATCAAGTCCCACTGAATCACTCGAGATGTTTAAGAGAAACACAGGAAGAAGCCAATGAATCCCAATACTTCTTCCTAAAACAAGGCTACAAGAAACATCCAATGGACAGGGCACATTTCAAAAGACCTGTCAGATGTATTTAAGACAAAGTTAATGTGAAATACCTGGTAAATTCCTGGAATTCAGCATTTTCTTCCAGGTTATCTTGTGATAGAGTAGTAGTGGCAACTTCTGAGATCTGCAAATCTTCTTCAAGCATATTTTTCCCTTCTTCCTCCTTATTACTATTTTCTTCTGGTGTCTTTATGGCTATTGGTAAATCCTCTAGATGTTCTTCTATGGCCTGCTGAAATTAAGAAATGTTGTGCATTAGACAACAAGACTGATTCCCCACCCTTCCAAATATCTTAGTGGTGCAGCCTACTCAGATGCTCAATTGCAGGTAGTATGAGACTGAAAGTCTCACTGAAGAGAATAAAAAAACAATGAATTTCTTGAAAATCTTTTGGAATACACTGAACTATAAAGTGTCATCAGTCTGACATACATACGTACATACATGCATACAATTGGAAAGTCAGATCTTTCTATTAAAAAGTCATGACATGACATGGCTCTTTGAGGCAATCCACTAGACCTTTTTGAATCTACCCCCAATTAGTCCTTCAAGTTAACAGCAAACTGACTTCATTACTGTAGTTAGTGTCAGGACCAAAACATGTTCAAGCAACGTGTCTAAGCAACATGTAGAGCAGCATGAAATGGACACTCATTACTGAAAAACACTGTCAAAAATTACTGCACTGGAAAACACGCAAGGCACTTCAAAACTGGCATCTGCAAGAGGAGATGCAGGAGCAAACTGCCTAAACCAAATACTCTCAAAGTGCCCACTTCTTTCTCCTCCTCCAGTGCAGACAAGCCTTCATTTTATCCATGTAACATTTGCTACTCAAATTGGTTTTTTAATTTTTTGTAGGCAAACTTACTTGGATTGAGACAAAAATTATCATTGCCTGTATCCTTGCTTTAGAAACAATACTAATTTCTGTTCATCTCATTATGGATTATTAAAAATACCTTCTCTGGTAATCTTTTATGCCTAGGGATTATACAGTAACCTCAAACTATTTCAAAACATAATAAAAATTAACATTTTTGCAATACTACTAGCTAATCTTTTATGCTTAGGGATCACAGAAGCCTCAAATTATTTTAAAACATAATATAAATTCACATTTTTGCAGTGCCATTAGTATTAGGGTTTGTTTTCTCTTTTAATGTCAGATCTTGTCAGGGATCTGCAATTCCATTCATTCCAGTAGGGGGCTGTGGCAAACAGTGTAATGGAACGGGAAACCAAACACATTTTAAATATTTCTCCCAAACACTGCAAAATGAAAGCAAATGAAAACCACTGGGATCTGATGCTAAGCCCATATACGTACACAAAGAAATGCTGGAAATAAAATAAAATAAAATAAAATAAAATAAAATAAAATAAAATAAAATAAAATAAAATAAAATAAAATAAAATAAAATACCTCAGGATCTTGTGGAATAGTGGAATCTTGATGGTGGGTGGCCTTATTTCCATCTTCTTCTAATTCTTCTACTAGCAATGGCACTTCTTTTTCATCAGAAGAATTCACGTGACTGCTTGTTTCTGTAGTTTCCTCCTCGCTGTTCTCAGTACATATTTCTGATGGAGGGGTACCCAGCTTATTCTCCAAGTCTGGTTCTGGAGCGTCTTCCTTGTAGTCCTGTTCTGGTAAGTTCTTTTCATGTAAAACATCTGTTACGGCTTCAGAAGAAGCTTTTTCATTTCCTGTATCATAACCTTCGATACAAGGCTCGAGGTAAGCGTTCAGAACTGCTGATATGGGAACATTATAATGTGGATAATAAAAGAGATCATGGGGTATCACAGATACTTTTGAAGAACTGGGTAGCACTTCAGCTGCAGACTCAACTTCATCACAGCTGTCCAGGTCCTCTGGAGTTTTAGGTACATCTGAAAGAGAGTCATCAGGTGTTTCATGCTGTGCAGATAGTTCTTGGCTTTCAAGATTAGAACCATTCAGTGAACAAGGGTTCGTTTCTATTGTCTCAAGGACAGGTGATTCCTTTATATGTTCATCTTGTGGAAGTGTCTGTATTTCCTCATCTAGAAGATGGAGAACATACTTCTGCGTATCTTCTTGTTTTGAGGTATCTTCTGGTAAAAGAATTGAAGACTGGGGTTTGCTCTCTTCTACTTTATTAATAGAATCATCTGTAAGTATACCTGAAGTCCAGGATAATGGACTCAAAGAAGAAGTATTGGCTGAAAGGCTCTTGGTTTCATTGTCATATTCAGTAGGGGTTTCCTTAGTTAATTCTTCAGAGTATTCTTCAAAAGAGTCAGAATTTTTCTGATCTGTCAGAACAGCTGGAGAAAGGTCATTGTTCTGTTTCAGTGGATCATCAGAGATGTTCCCTTTACCTGGCATGAATTTATCGTTTGGAACCTCCCAAGAGGAATTGGATTCAAAACTGACAGATCCTGCAATTTTCAGTGAGGTAGGCCTTTGAGGCTCCTCTTCAGACATTCCCTGTAAATCACCAAACACTTGAGTCGGTTTCCCATTACAATTTTCAGAAATGGTTTCTGATGGGATTCTCTCAGGGATATCATGAATATGGACCTTTGGTGGAGCTGGATGACTCCTCTCATGATTAACAGTATACATGTTTTCTTCACTTTCGCTTAAAATCAAGATTTTGCCTTCCTTTTCTGACGGTGTGTCTTTGATGTGGACATATGTGGACTCAATTGGAAGCTCCTTGTCAGGATCTGTAAAGTCTTCCTGTAAGTGATGATATACCATTAGAAGACAAACCCTAGCTCAGATACCATTTTACATTTCCCAAACACTATGGAAAGAATAAATACCTAGTCTTTCACTCCATTACCTTGTGAATTAATGACTCACTTATTTTGAAAGTAGGAAAACTAATCTGGCAAGTCAAGTGCCTTGAACAAAGCTCAATGTCAAGAAGGCACTTGTATAGGAAGATCAAAATGCAGACAAGCCTACTCCTCAGTTGTTAATGTATTCATCTCTCCCTGCTGTGCCTGTGAAGACAGCTGACTTGGCTTTTTGACATCCCAAACCCTGGGAATAACATTAATCTAACAACTCCAATAAATCCTTTGTGAAATATATTGATATACCAGCTTATTTCCTTCCAACAGACTCTATTAAAAGAAAGTTAGTTTTTTACTTTGTCCACTAAAATGCCAACAAGTGCTAATGTCAACCAATCTTATCGCTCATCTAATCTAATAATAATAATTAGATTATTACAATAATTTTAATTCAAATTACTTTAGTAATGCCTACCAATTTTATCAGCTACAAAATATATCCCAACTGTAACCTTCAGTCAAGAAATGAGAGAAAATGCCTGTTCTCCAAAGGCCTTTGCCAATTCTTGACACTGTCAGTCCTTGCTTAATCCTCAATTCTTTATTTTTGCATCAAAGTATTGGTCATTTCAGGTGCAGTTTATTTCATGCTTATAATGAGTGCTTTTTACTGTTGTATTGACAAGATTCAGATTTTGGTATCTTGTGTCTCGCACCTGCTAAATTCAGACTGATCATGGCCTGCAAACTTGAGAAGATAAAAGTAAAAATTAAATTTGAAGTCCAATGGATCATTATAGATAAAGGAATAAATTTCAGCCTTATTTAAAACCAATATAGCAAAGTAGTAGAGTCCTATGAAAACAGTTCTAACCTCTGAAAGTTACAACTGGATGTTAATGTATAAAAGCACAATTCTACCTAAAGTATTTTAGCAATCACCAATGAAAGCCCATTTCACTGGATTAAACAAAATATGAAAAATTAAATCCAGGTTTGTTGTTTATTTTAAATAGCTTAGAAAGAAACCTAGAAAATAAATCTCACTTTATTACGTACACCAAAGCAAATTCAAGAAATGACATGAGATAGGAGTAAACACATACCCCTTCCAGCTCTGGGAAGTGCTCCAGAAATTGTGCCACATATGTCACAATTGACTGTTCATCGGGTGACTCCACCATGATATCTGTGGAGACAGATGCAAGGGGCTTGAGCACACACAGCTTTGGAACGCTCTTGCAGAGGAACAGATTGTCAGACATTTATCCTGCCGTCATGGTCACAGAAATAACTTTTTTTCTGACAGATAAGAGAGATGCTCTTCACTGATGCTGAAGTGCTGATGGCACTTGACAGAGTTCTCAACATCCTATCCACATTCATTTTTTCCTATTTCCAAACACATACTGAACCCCGATCAGGGTCCCTTCTCATCCTCTTTTATACTGCCATTTATGCTGTTGTCACTAGACAGTTGAGTGTTTTTGAGCGACAATACAGAGCTTTATTTTTAGCAGGATGGCCCAGTCTTCTAACAGGTGATGAAAGTGCAGTTGTGCTTTCAGTCATGCCGTCAAGGCCTAATACTGGTGTAGTAGAGCTCAGTAAAAAGAACTACAAGAAGTCCATTTATACATATTTTATACACACATACACACTTAGGTTTACATGTATAAATACATGTGTGTGTATATATGCACCATAAAGGGAAGACTGGGAGCTGCAAATGCATTTGAATGTGTATCTCTCCATTTGCCTGGTATGGCAGCCTCACACACTTCATCCTGGAGTGACATTTAGTCTCTGCAGACTAGGTGTTACAGAATGGTGCTAATGCACTGAGATACCCCTCAGCACAATTAATGCCCTCCAGGAATGCAGATGTCAAAAAGCATCTAAGCATGAACCAGGACCAGTGCACATAGCTAAAAACACGGTAAGATCTCTGCCCCCAAGGAGCTTACAAATATGACTGGAAGCATACAACTGCAAGCCACTGACACTGATTTTTGTTTTTCTTATCAACAAGCTCAATACACTGATCACATCAGCAGCCTAATCACTGGGAGGTTTTTGGTAGGTATCACAATGCAATATTAATGAATTCATTATAGTCTGAGTGTTACCCAACAAAGCTGATATAAGTGTTTTACCTTCTGGTTCGAGGAGCCGAGGAACACCCAGTTTATTCTGTGCTATGCTGAAAGCATCCTCCAGGTTTTCTCGTGCTGATTTCTCTAGTGCATGCTTCATGTCTACCAGAGTACAATCTATGGCTTTTATGACGGCTAAGAAAGCAAGGCCACTCCTCCAACTACTTGTAAAGTCCTGGACTGCAACGCCATACCTAAATAGAAATACATACATTTTACATGGGTGGTTTGTTAGAAAATCCAAAGTAATGGCATCATCATTTTCAGACTCCTGAAAGTTAAAATGTAAGGTTGCTGAGTAGCACCTGTCACATCTGAGATATTTTTGGATTTGAAAATCTAGAAATACATTCAGAAAACACATGGGTTCACAAACTGAATTGGTGTGGCTAACAGCTGACATCAACCTGCTCGTAGGAAGTAGTTAGTGAAAACAAAGCCCTCAAGAATTCAGCAACCACATTTAACATTCACAAAACCAAATGTCTCTGTGATTCGTGTTTCTGTTCCTCTCCAGCATTTTAATGCCATAGCTTGGGAAAACTTCCAAGATTTAAATATTTAAACACATAAGCATAAATTATTCACATTCCTGTGTACTTGGCCTTCTATAGCAGAAAATCTGCCAAATGCAAATGGTGTCAGCATATGCATAAACCACAAGAGTGTTAGATGCCCAAAGTTTTGGAGGAAAAAACGCCATCAAACTTGCAATGGAACACAGCCCCAGAACAGAAGATTCTGCACAGATCATGGGGTAAGAGGATTACAATGATGCCATTATGTTTTTAATACTTCAGTTGCAAGAACAATTTTCTCTTATTAGATCTCTTTGACTGGGCTGAAAAGTCTTTGGCTTTTACTTCTCAGGTCCTCACTTTTGTTGTACCACCTGTTAATGATGACTTCAGCATTATTTTGGACTAAAACTGTGCTTCCTCTATGGTCTGCACTGGCAGCAGTGAACTACAGATCTCAATGGGACAAATTTATCTCCTCAACAAGCACCTTTAGCTTCACTGGAGATAACCAAGGGATTATGTGGTCCACAGGACCAAGTATTTAAGATGTAAATTTTTGTCTTCAACACTAGAGACAGAAAATTTGTGTTCAAAGGCAGATTTGGACATATAAATCAACAGACAAAAATGCCTAATATTCAGCTAACCAACCTATATAAGTAACTTTGACACATGCCCTCTTTAAAACTCTCTGCCAGTTACTGCTTCAAATAACAATACATGTCAAATACACTCCAAGCATCTGCATGTGCATGAGACATGTTACACTACAGTTTTTTAACCTGACAGTAATTCTGCCAGGATAAAGCATTACTACACAAAATGCTTTGGTGAAAGAACCACTTTTTTATTAAAGAGGAGAGAGATATATTGTGCAATGGAAATGCACTCAAATGTTACAAGTTCAAGAGAAGTGACTTAAGTTTCACCCCCTTCCCCTCTTTAATTCTGAGGAAGGAGGGACTCTGGTAGGGGCTCTGTCTTTCAAGGCACTCTGCAGCACACAGAGAAGCTTCCTCAGGGCTACTGCTTAATTTAAAAGGCTGCTGATAAAGTCTTTCAGTACATTTTTTTTTCCGTTCACCCCTTGGTTATACCTAACCTTTAATTGGCAAAATATGTCAAATAAACTGCATGAAAGCTGGGGTCTGGGGAGTAGAGAATGATCCTGTTTTAAACAGCACCAAGCAGGTTAGTGCAAGTTAACATTTAACACTCAAACCATGGAGTCAGCAGTGGCCTTCAAGGTCAGATGGCTCTGTAAACATATGGCCATAGTGAAACACCCTGTGCTCCCACACTTCGAAAGCAGAAGAAGCCACAGCACATGGTAACACACCCATGGGGCAGGACAGAGAAAAGGGACTCAGCTTCAAAAGGGCAGGTGGCAAGATGCTGTTTTGTTCAAGGGTTTGTTAGCTTACTTTCTGGTTTTCCTCTGAACCCAGATTAGAAGGGCCCTGATGGCTTTCCGCTGATCCTTCACTGTAATGGACATGTTTCTCTCCACGCTGGGAGTGCTGGGGGATGTGTCTGATTCTGGACCACTGGGCCCAGAGGACAGGCTGGAGGAGGAGGAGTTCCTGTTGAGGTTGCCTGTCAGCTCCTTAATCTGTAATAAAAGGTGAAATACACAGTGTTCTGCTTTATCACTGGCTGCATCGTGTCCTTGTTTTCATGCAAACTTTAAAGAGATCAGTGCCATAACTGAATTTTAAGTGATAATTATAAACCTGTTCATTTTAACTCTCAACTTGTATTTTACAAGCATGACAGCCAGCAGCAGCTCAGGCAACAGAAAGGGCAAGCAACCAGTTTGGGCTGAACTGCACAAAAATAACAAAAAGCAAAGAAACATGTCCTTGAAAGAAAAATTAGTTCAACTGAACTTGTTCTCTTCAGGAGTTGCTTGAGTGAAATGTTTTTAGCCAAGAAATGGTGACCTGCAGCAAGACTCCTGTCTTTGATCAGCACTGACATTTGAGACTCTGCTGCTTTTGGGTCCCCCCCATACCCTCTGCTGCCAGGGTGACAGGTCCTGGTCACGCCACCTTTGCCTGTGAGTCTGCCTGGCCAAACTGGTTCTGTGCAGCATTGTTCAGCCTGAGGAGCTCAGCCAGGGAGAGAAGCCCCAGTGCAACTTTGAGATCTTTTTTTAAACCTTATGGCCATTTTTTAAATCAGACCAAGAGAATGAAAGGGCCTCACAGTCTGACAAGAGTTGCAGAACCCTCCCTCCATCTCTCTCTGTCCATTAGAATTTGGGATTGTCTAGAAGGTAATTTTCAAACTATGGTTAGGGAGCAGTTTTAATCTAAGCCTGGGGATAAATAAACTTTCAGGCTCAAATACGTTTTATCAGTTCCAGGTCCTTTGAGATCTTTCATATGACCATGTACATCAGTTGCAAATTTTTGCCATGTTGAGTAAGTCTCCAGAGAACAGTGATTCTAAATGGAATTTCCCACCACACTGGACCAAATCCAGAAAAGGTAATTGAAAATAAACTGTGACCTGGAACCAAACCCAGGACATTGGTTCAGATCCAGGGAATCTGGAACAGAACCCTGAGAAGGCACAGGAAAGAAGGGAAAGTAGTAATCTCAAGCTCTAATTCAGGTCCAAGTTAAATGAGGGCTTAAATTGTCTCCAATTTACATCAAAATAGGTCCAATGAAGTAAAATGAAAGCAGCTGCAAGTATAAAATTAGTGTATGTTAGGAGGGAAAAGCTCAGGTTTAGCATGATTAATTATGTTCTTTAGGATTAAAAATCAATTTAAAAATCAGTATTCAGCTGGAATAGATGGATACCATGAAGACTGATTACTTATGGTTAAAGTATTCAAATTTTATTACCTGAAAAAACAAGATTATATTCCATATTAGTCCAAGTACCAGAGAGGAATTTCCATCTGCTATTTCTGCTGCATCGATGCTAACAAGTTTTACCTGTAGAAGAGATCATAAATTCAGAGCCAAATTCAAAGCAGCAACGTATATGCAAAAAATCCACTGAGACTACTGGATATGTCCATACCACTTCTGCCACTGACAGGCCAGCAAAAAAGCAATACTGAAATCTGTATCAATGAAAATTTGCCCTGATCACAATCACCCTTCCCCTGGAACTCCTATCTGAAATCCCCAGCATAGTCTGCAGAACAGAAGTGGACTCAGCTCTGTATTTTAGGGACTACAAATGCATTTTCTCCATACAAAAATGGAAGAAGATGGGGCCCTCCCCAGTGGACCCCACTCATAAAAAGTAGAGAGTCATTTCTCATACAAAAATCTAAAATCCTAGTAAGATCTGCTTACTTCTTTTTTTCCATGCATCTCCTTTCTCCTTCCTTATCCCACCTTACACAGCTTGTCACAGAGTTCTGATTAAATCAGTTAGCAACGGATAGGGTTGCCTAATCCCAGCAAACTCTAGACTTTCCCACACTGAGGTTTTTTCCAGCTGATAACACCAGGATGTTATTCTCTTAGGCAACACAGACTTGGTTTTGGCAAAGGTCACGGAGGAGGGAGGAAACAAGGAAGCTGTCAGTACTGCACATGGCACCCAGACCGAGTTAAAGCCCAGCAGCCCATTTATCACTGAGAAGTCCCGGACACGGTGAATCACTCAGCAGGGCTCTACCCTGCTGCCCCAGTTCCACAGGAGTGGATGCCGTCGGGTTCCACCCACTGTGGTTTAATATCTAACCCTGAAGCTCTTGGCAGCCAAGGCATTTTGCCAACACTTTCATCACCACCCTTCACTAACCGGTTAGGTTAAGCTGAAAAAAGGAAAGCAAAATAACTTTTTATCTAGTGGTTTGCACAACATTTGCAATCTTAGCAAGAAGGTACCTCCAGTTGTCATATTTCAAGGATCAGATTTCTTGCTAGCTCCAAGGTATTTGGCATGGGAAAACCTTTAAGACTTAGTAAATTTGAATAGCAGTTTCTCCAAAATGGGGAGCAAGTCACATTTATCATTACACTGCTCAGTGTGAGCTCTGTCCCCTTACTGCTGCTTATGTTTGTCACCCAGCCCAGCAGAGATACTCAGCTAGAAGATACTGGCTGCTTACTCTTGAGGGAACAGGAAATCCATAGGAAAGTAGTTTTTAGCACTACTGATTTAAAAAGCCACCTGCATTCAAGGTTCCTCCTGCCTGGCCTTGCTGATTGAGGACCTAGTGAGGTCCTGGCAACCAGATATGCTTCAGCTGCAGCTCTGCCAAGTGCTGGTACCAACAGAGAGAAATAATCTCATCTGCCAGTGGGCCTTAGCTGGATTTGGGTAAAAAGCATCAACTGGGAAACTGTTAAGAAATATGTGAATATGTAAAATATTTCTTAGCAGTTCTACAGCAGGACGTGTAGACGTACACATTTAGGGCCAGATCAGCCCCTATTGATGGAGTTTCCATAGGGAGGCTGCAACACCTGGAAGTTACTGGACAACTTCTTGACCTTTCACATCCTCTCCTGGGGAAAAAGGCAAAGGATGTTAAACCTCCCACATCTACAAAGTCATAAGAGATGTGCTAAGACCTCACATCATGCTCATTTCTGCACTGGGGTTTGCAACAACTCTCCTGCATGACAAGCACGGCTGCTGGAGAAGGAGCTAAGCTCAGTGCAGGGAAGCAGCAGGGTGACACCAGTTGCTGTTGGAGCATCCCATACAAGGCAAGGTTTTGCACACACTGATCCCTCCTCACCCATAAAGTTTAACCTTACTGAAGTCCTTTAGAGGAAATAGCCCAATACTTGTTTTCTCTTTCTAGAAGTTCTAGGTATACCATGTATATGAATTGTTACATGGCTGGGGCTTCTCTTAGCTCCATTACTCTCAACATTTTTTAAAATCAGGGAGTTTTCAACACACAAGCCGCTTCCACAGGGCTTTGGAATAAACCCATCACAGGAGAAATAAAAAAAAGAATGAATTATTTCCAGCTACAGGGTCTGATCATACTTGGTCACTTTACAACTGTAGGTGTGGTAGTACAACACTGGCTATGAGGGAAGTTATATCCACGTAAGGCTTTGATTCCTGGAATTATGCATTTATATCGTGTTCCCAGATTTCACTTTCTCTTGCCTTTGACTCATGACCAGCTGCTGCAGCAATCAGTTTACCAGATAAATACATTATTTCTAATAGTGAAAGTATTTCTGAGAAAAGAAAGTCATCTACCACCAGTGTAACTGAAGTAATGCCACTAAGACCCAGATCATAAAAATTACTTGCATTTCTTTTTATTTTCTTTTAATATTGGGCTCCTGATCCTTTAATCCCATTGAACTTTAACATATAAAATCAGCAAATAATCCTGCTTTAGACTCCGTAGGTGTTTTTGTTGTGCATTTTTATGTGGCTTTTCAGCCTTGCTGCTAAGGTAAGTCACAGCCTCTTTAAGCAGTACACTCGTCTTACATACATGTAGCACATCAGATTAGCAACAATTACAACTTGCAGCATACATCAAGAGAAAATATTAAGACCAGTCTTTGAAAATACTCACATTACTGTCCTCCAAGAACTTAAGTGCTTTGGCTATGTTGTTCAAACGAAAAATGCGATGGGTCGAAGATTTGTATTCATGCATCTAGATAAAAGCAGTGCCACATAAAACAGAAATCATTCACCACATCATACAAAGCTTAAAACACTATAAGCACTGAGGCAAAATAAAGCTAAGGAAATCTATCTATGAAAAATTATTGCCATCTTTTGTGAGCAATAAAATGCTTCAACTACATGATTGTAGCAAACCGGGTTAGCAACCAGCTTTCCTGCTCTCCAGATGTTATCACTCTCTTGGACCTGCCACATTGATTATTTATGTAATCACTCTCCAAACATGTTCAGTCACAGGATCAGATTTGCCTGAAAATTCATAATAATAGGTTTTCTTTTGTCTTGAATTAAATGAAATTATCCTAATTAGGAAGCATGAGCAATTTTAATAGCAGGCACAGGCAGGTGGGAGGCCAAAACCTTCACTGTGGCAGAAATGAAAGATTTTGCATGCCTGTCTCCCTGCAATTCCACTTCAGCACACTGTTTTTATCCCATGTGTGCAGAAACAGCTAACAAGAAATTCGGCCAGCTGACCCTACCCCCTTCCCTGACCTCCTCCCTGACCTCCCAGGGCATAGCCTAGGGTTTACCATGATGTATCTTCCCCTTCAATTCCTTTTAAACCTGGCCCTCAATGCAATCTGCGTGAATGCACATAGAGGCACTGCTGCTTCTGCTGCAGTTCTGCCAAACTTCAAGAATATTAAAAAATACTCTTGACTCTGAATGTGTGAGCACACATTCAGGAGCCATTCCTGCTGCAGGGTATGCAGGTGGTCAGTCACTACAGAGCACCACCAGGTGCATCTGTAATGGTGAGACAGCTGCTTCTCTAACCCACGTGTGATAGCCACACACGGGAGAGTTCTCGATGACAAGATTGATGGAGAAAGAAAACATTAAAGTCAACTGTAACTGGGCATTTATATTTGCACTGGGTGTTCCATTTCTGGTACTTGGAACTTTACAGAGCTCTTACAAAGAAAGGAGGAGAGAAGAAGTTTCTGATTAGTAAAGCTTTGCCCTGCTGATTTAGACCACCATCTTTGTAAGACTAATGAAACCTGAGCCAGGATACCAGAATTAAACTCAGACCTACAGCAGGCATCAGAAGACCTATTGAGTGTCACAATGATCTTAGACAAAATAGAAACAGAACTTATGGATTAAAAAAATGATACAGCAAATAGGTGTTTTCTTGGTAATGTGACTTGGGTAATCTCCAAATACAATGTGTGAGCATTAAAGTATTAAAGTCTTAAAAACCCTGAGGGGTAGGAACATTAACACTGATCACACACCATTTACACCTCATTGTTATATATTTCCTTGAAATCTACATTACAGCTCAGGACACCTGCCTGTAAGGAAATGACAACAAAGTTGCTGAAATTCTTACTACTTTATGCAAGAGATGGGCCCAAATTCACCCTTATTCCTTGGATGTCCGGGCACTGTTGCTTTCAAGATATTGAGCTCCTATGTGTGGAGGTTTCTCCCTCTCTGTACATACCAACTTTTGTCCTGAAAGGACTTCCAGGAGCGCCATCAGGATTTTCCCATCTTGTATATCAATAAACAAGTCTTTCACTTTCAAAGGGGGCTTGCACTGTGAAGAAAAGAAACCAGGTAGTTTTTAAAGCAGTACTATTTGATAAATCACCATGATTTCAGAGAGGCGGAAGGAGAATTTTACAAGACAGAGATACAAGAAGTAAATCATAGCCTGCAGTGAGAAAGAGCTGACTATTCTTCACATCTGTGGCAATTCTGTCCTATGAATGTTGGAGCCAAAACTGGAATCATTCAAGGACTAATTCCAGATTTCCCATAACAGAACCTAACCCTAAATACTCTGCCTAAGAAATAACCACCCAAGGGTTGGGTGCTGATCCCTCAGACTAAGACATGTCCCGCAGAAGCAAATACCACTTTATGCAGAAATAAGTCCATGATCCAGCCAGCCACAATGTCTCTTCTCATGTGAAAGGCTTCTGGTGGTTCCATTCTGCTTCCCAGTATTTTCTAAGTACTTTAAAAAGCAACCTCTTATATTGTGTGTCTCTTTTCTCAGCAAATTCCTCCAAAAGGAACCATCTCCTCACTTCACCGTGGTGTTGGTCGATGTGTGCACTTCAAGGCACACAGCCAAGTCAGCTCAGCCCTTAGGGGTATTCTCAGCTGCAGCAATTACACTCTGCTCAGGTGTCACTCACTCACGTGTCCCTGAAGAGCCCAATCTTTTCATCTTTGGTTGGGCAACGCACTTCTGTTCGATTCAGCACTGCTCCTGGCAACTGGGGCCACACATTTTCATTACTGGTCTTCAATCTAGCCAAGAGTACTAAACAACGCTCCATGAAAGAAAGCGAAGTATCTTTCATTTTGAAATTAAATAACTTATCTGAAAGACTAAAACCCAAACACTTTCTATTCTTTCAGTACTTAAAGCAAGGACAAACAGAACTCAGAAATTCAGACTACTCCCAATTATCCCATGACCAGCAGAGCCAGATCCTCTCAAAAGATGACCCAAGTGGGATCACACCAAAAGTTTCTTGAAGAAGTACAAGAAGACTTCATTGCTGCCTCTAAAAAAAAGAAGCCACTCTGCAAGAAGTGCTTCTTTGAGGATAAAGGCAGAAGCCACCTTTCACAGTGAGTGTCCTCAGGGAATCACCTGTAATTAGAGACAGCTTTGGTGAAGCTCTCATTGTTTACATGGTTATGTTTATTATGCCACTTCCAGGAAAAACATTAATATAGCAGAAGGCTTTTGGCCTTTCTCCGGAAAAGCATTTTTATTTGTTGAATCAGAGATGAAAAAAATTTGTATGCACTCCAGAGAAAGCTGACCTGCCCACAAAGGTTCTAAGACTTCATAAGCCTGGCACAGCAGAATTAACAGCACCCTACAGCCTTTTTCATTATATAATTCCTTCTGTAAATCAAAGACCTTCTTTACAGTCACGTATTTGACAGCCCTTTCTGACAAGTTCCAAAACTGCAGTTAGTTCAAAGCCCTAGAGCCTGATTCACGAAGGCATCACGTAACACTGTCTTCGTTCTGAGAGGCCTTTGGGAGCAATTGCTAGTCAAAACATTTCCAACTAGCCTTATTCTGATTTTCCAGTGAGATTTAAGAGGATCCCTTTATGCCTTCAAAAACACTCACTGCAGAGTAGTGGACCTAAGCAACTATAGGTGGGATGCCTTTCTTCTAAAACCCCTTTACTTGATTGTGTCTGAAATGCAATACTTCTCAAGAACTACAGGAGCTAAACTGAGAGTCAGCCCAAACCTAGTCCCAATCTGTACTTTTTGAAATTTAGCCACACATACTAAAGCATTGTGAAGATCAAACACCAGTCCAAGTCAGGGCTTCGTCTACATCAGGAAGCTGGTCTCATTCCTTGACCCTGCACTAAGCATTGCTGCTGTCTCAGTAATATTAGGATTTTTTTTTTCTCTTTTCAACCTCAACAGCAAGAAAAATATTCTCTGCCTGACAGACTACTCAGGAGAGGTAGTCCTTACCTACTATGAATAAGAACAGTAAATTAGGTTGAAAAGCCATATTGTGGTGAATTAATGAAACAATTAAGAAACAATTGCAACTTAAAGATATGATGTCCGAACATCAGTTCTCTGATGTAAGTGGATATGTGAAGATCCCATTATATTGCCCCCCATAACATGTCTGACAAGGAATTACTGTCTTCCATCTTCAAATCTGGGATGAAGATAGGTTCTGAAGAACAGCTGTCTTTGGCCATGATTCCTCAGATGTTTGAACTTCCAGTCCAGGGAAGAACATAGATGTCATCACCTCAGAGCCTCAACTATATTTGATTTTGTGTGGGTGCATTCTGTGGGAATATTCTACCCTCATGGTAACAGTCAGTGGCATTAAAGATTTAAATGCACCTGAGATGAAAAATGCCGGTCAAGAATTTATTGTGCCTGTAAACAGATTTTAATTAAACCACAAACAGGCTTTGAGCTTCCCCTCATTCTCCTCCAAATGTCCCTATGCACAGAAGTCAACTTTGTTTCCAAATTTTAACTGCTTGAAGGGGAGTTCACTGCAGTCTGTCTATGGCTATGTCCTTGTATCCCCATATCAAGATTGTTTGTCAGTCTTACCTTTCCCAAATGCAGGTTTATCCATCTGGTAAAGGTCCTCTTCTGTACATTTTCGCGTTCGACTAGAAATATCAAAAACAAAAAACAGCATTTAAGTTTCCAGAAGAGGGATAACTGGTAAGAAATTTCAGAAACTGATGCACGAAATAGTTAGAATTCATGAGAACCCTGTGAATAAAACAAATATATTCTAAATCAGGAGATACAAGGTTGAGTTTCAGTGATTTATTCAGTTTCTTTGCCCAGACATGAGCTATACATTTATAGATGCATTTTAAAGGCAGGAGGAAGGCATTTCTCTTAGTTTTGCAGTCTTCAACGTTCAGCTTCTGAGAGGTGAGCATTTATGTGCTGTGCACAGCTCTCCAGTGTTGTCACCCTCTGAGCAGGCAGCTTGACCCTTTTATGTCAATTTATAGGATTATTGCTCTGACACCCTCTTGCAAATTGGGCTGGCGTGGATTCCAGTGTACTTACTTGCATGCACAAGGAAACAGGACCAACACAACAATTTTGCCTTCATATTTATAAATGAATGGAAAAGTCTCATGAAATCCCATCTTCCCAGTCTCCTAACTAGTGCATTGAAAATCAGAATTCCAAGTCCCTAGACTGAAGAATCATTTCATTTATACTGCAATAAGACTAGGAGTGCTTGCTCCTAGCCAGAAGTGCTGTGCACTAGGTGCTGTACAAACAGCTCGTGGGCCAGCTGAAGAGTTTTTAATCACATCTGCCATTTCCTGAATCCATTTCCATAGTGAACTACGGCAGGAGTGTAAGGGGAATCATATTACTGACCAGCTTTCATTTACCTTCTAATATAAAAAAGTAAAACATATATTTAATATAAATGAAGTAGACTGTCAAAGTAATATTTCACTTTAAAGACAATTATTCTCAAGTGGTTCTCAAGTTTCACTTGAATTAAGGAAATCTGGCAATTTATGAACAGAACCCATTAAAACTAGTTATATGCTGTATTTCAATTTACTCATAGAGCATATCAAATATATTTTAAAACTATTTTGTTTCTTCAGTCCTAGAAAAACAGCTAACCTATCTACTGGGAAATCATATTCTGTAAAAGCCTAGGTTGTTTTTATTGGTCAGACTGATTATAGGCCAAGCAGTAGCTTCTGTAAATCAAATTTTAATATTGTTCTTTTTTGATCATTTTAACCAAAGGGTCAGCAGTCTCCAATTACATGTATAATTGTTTTCCTTATTTTGATGCATTGGAATAGAGCTTTTCAGCATGAAGTACATCTGTCACTGATGGCCATTCAGGTCTTTTAAGTCGTCTTATTCCATAAAACCTGATTTTCTCCAAGATTGGTTAAAAAAAGTCATTACACTTTAAGTGCTTTAGAAAACATAGAAAATGACAAACTAATTATTGATGTTGGCTTTTCTTTCAAAATGTCGTAGAAGAATGTGCAAAGATTTGAAACAGCTCTCTACAAATGAAACTGTAAATTATATTAGGATTCCAGGGTATCTGTAAAACACCCACAGCATTTACCACCTACAAATCCCAAAGTACAATAAACTGAGAGATGTGTCACATATTTCTCAGGCTTCGCTTCCTTCAGCACCTCAGCCCCAGAACTGGCTTTCCATGCACTCACTCCCACAGCCACGGCTGAGCAGCACAAGTGCTGTGTGTCACCCAGGGTGTAACTTCCACAATCGAGCTGTTAAAATTAACCTTTGACAGTGGGTGGAGGTTAAGCCAGAATTGTTCCCAGATATACTTCTTTCTGTTCAAATACAGGTGTTGGTGCAAAGGGGAAGGCAGAACAGGCACGGGAGCTAGCAGCAGGTAACAGGGCCACCTATTAAACTTGTCTGAAATGCTCAGGAATGCTTGGATGGGCACCAGTGCCAGGCTTCCAAAAAGAAAAAGGAGACCTTATCCAACGGGCTGGATATACAGAATTCCAACGTCAACCAAAATCAAAAAGGAAACACAGAAAGGTTCACAGAAGCAAACATAATGTTTTCTGGTATCATCAGAGGCTTGGTTTCTTGTCATATTTTTCACCAGTCACTTTGGCAACCTTCACTTTCAGTGTAAATAAGGATGCAAAAGAGAGCTGTGTTTATTTACAGAACATCCATAAAACTGAGCACACACTGGCTCCTAATTTTGCTGCAGAAATTCTGCCATGATGCAAATTAGGAGCTGCACATATGCCTCAAAGGATGGGTGAGCCAAGCTGGTATTACTGCTCCAGGAAGCTCACACACCAAACAAAAAAAAGGCGCATTCAGGAAAGCACTTGCATACGTAGACAGTCTTCTGAGATGAATCTGTCTCTATGGCAAACAGCTTCTTTCCAGGAAGAGTGATGACCCCAGAACAGGCACTATTTGATTCTGTAAAATTCTAAAGCAACAGTAACTGGAAGGGGAAGAGGAAAGGAGAGGAAATGTGTTTATAAAATCCCTAAGGCAGACAAACCCCTAATGCAGTCCATATGCTCGATGGCAGAGTTAATGGGAAAAGTTCAGCACAGGTATTTACTGATGTGTGCCTTTAACTGCTGTTCTGCTCTGGCCTTGTGGACCTCCCAGTTTCAGTACAGCCCCTCTCCTCCACAATCTTTTCATTTAAGATGATTGTAGAGACTCTATAAACTTTATGCAGTTTCTATAAATTAAATCAAATCTTTTTTTCTCCTTCACACCTACTATTATATAAAAGTGAAGAAAATCATTCAAGTCCAAAGTTCCTATGCTTACGTATATAGTTTACTAAAACTGCACTGTGTTTACTGGGCAGCTAGAGAGCAATAACACTATTATAAAATAATAATTACACCCACCATGTGGCTGGCCTGCACACAAATCCTATACTGGAAAAGAAGGATGCCTGCTGTGAGGGTTGAATTGAAAGATGTAATGCTGGAAGGTAGTAAAAAGTCAGGAATTGCCTTTTTGATTCAGCTCAGCTCAGACCTTGACATAAGAGAAAAATCAGAGAGACAAATTCTGACCACACACAGAAGGTGGGTCTTCCACACTCTTCCAGTAAGTCCACCTACAACATGCTTTCACAGGAGGGTGTGAGAGGCACAGCATTTGTATCAAAGTGCATGGGTATCAAAGTGCATGGGCACTGACAGGCATTAACTGCAATAGTTTAGAGGGAAAGAAGCCACTGGAGAAGGAAAATGTGTACTGTTAGGATGAGGAGTCTATTGTATAACCAACACAGTTCTCTGCCCCACAACTGTGTCCTAGAGGACAGCAGAATCTGGCAGAATTTGGCTCAGCCCCAGTAACTGCACCCCAGTCAGTATTAAATATTCACAACAATATACTGCTTTGTAAAATCTTACGGAAAAGGCAACTAATTGCTCTAAGAGTAAAACTAAGATAGTTCAAAAACCACTTGGGCAAAATTCAAGGTTAAACTGCCAATGCACAAGGGAGCTCGGCTGCTTTCCTGTGTGGCACTATTTCCTTCCCCATCAGTCTAGAAACTCCTCAGGCATTTACTAAGGCCATTTCTCCCCCTCTCAAATCTCCTCAAAGGTCACCACTGTTTGCATCACCTGCAGGAAGCTGATCCCTAAGAGCCTCTATGTTCTACAGCAAACTGGAGATAGCAAATATTGATTTGCTTTTAAATACTATTTATTCTGTTGTTGTAGAACCAGTTATGAATAATCCTCTGAGCCACACCACCACGGGGCTGGGCACTTCAAGGAACTATGAAATATGGAAGCTGATTTGAGTAGAACACTTGTCAGTGTGTAATTACATCGCTTCAGGAAACTGCTTGATTTGCATGTATGGCTATTACTCCCAAAGCAAAGCAAAGCAGAAGGTCACTTAAATTTGGTTCCAAACCTATTAGCATTTCATCTAGGATATCATCATCAAATGACATTAAAACCTTCACAACAGGCCAAGCTGGCTTGTAGATCCACTTACAACTTACCTTCCGGACATCTTGCCAAGTTCCAGTTTTATAATAAGCACAAAATCCAGCCTCCTTGTTTCTACCACAAGCTCAGCCTCTCTACAGATATACTTGCTATTAACAAGAAGCAAGTCTTCAAGATGGAAAGCTGGTGTTGGCCACCTAACTTTGACAGAGGATGCTTTAACCACCCTTGGCTTCAGAGGCAGTAAGTTGCCAGGATAATCGCCCCAGATTCACTTTGTAAGCACCCAGTGGCCACCACAGAACCAGTTCATTATGTGCACAGCTCTGGAGGTATCCCAGCATTTGCCAAAGTCTTTGATCTGGAGGAAATGACACTTCTTATCACACAACAAAAACATATGGGAAAATGTGTGATACTTAAATACTACAGCCTAACTCTAAAGTGCAACATGGTTCAGACACCCGAAGTCTTGGGAAATGCAAATTCCTCTCCTTCTGCCTTCCTCACCCCCAAGCCCCGTTCACAGAGTTAAGCAATCAATCTGTCTCTAATGAACACACGTTGAACAATCCACTTTTGAACTCCAGGCCACTAAACAAAATGAGAACTGGAATTTTAAACTGGGCTTCATGGTGTTCCTGCACTGTGATGCAGCCTAGGTGTTTGTGATTGCTAGGCATCATGCTAACAAATCTGAATACTCCTTTCTCTGCAAACAGTGTTCACAAAGGAAGCCTGACTGACATCTTAGAAAATGGATTTTACCTAAAATTGCTCATTTGAGATGATGATAGATGCAAGTAGTTGCCTACAGGCAAATAAAGACCATGCCATTAGCTACAGTACGTGGTCAGGCACGTACAGGATGTTGATGATAGATACCGGATACTGACAACCCTAAGGAAGAACGGATCCTTGTCCGGGAGACCTTCTACTGTTCAAACACGATAGGTGGGACAAAGGTCAGGTGCACAGCCCAAGGACAGAGCACATGCAAGCAACATGTCTGACATGGGAAGGATGATTAAAGGTGTACTGTAACAAAAGTAAAAGGGGGTGAGCAACTGACAGCAAAAGAACTGGAGAGTTTAAGATGAAATGTGTAAAGTAGGGCAGGGGAAAGTGCAATTAAATTTTGTACTTTTGTCTCATCTCAACACAGAGTTACACTAAATACATTGAACTATGAATGCTCAGAGACATAATCTCTATTATATGTTTTCACAAGAGAATGAAAAAATAGTTCACAACATTCCTCTCGTGTATATGGTGCAGTCCAGCAATACTGCTCTGTGAGCACTCAGTACTTGCATATACAAATCTCCATATTTGTAGGAGTGTGAATTTTAAAGGCTTAATCAAAATATAAGGAATAATTTTAGCCAAATTGCTCACAAAATTAATTTTATAAGCTTATGAATTCCTGCAAATTCTCTATTTTCCTTGTGCTTAAGAAGCCCCCAAACAGCTTAGAAGATTAATATAAATTTTCTGTTTGATCTATACAGGGGTTGAAGGCTTTGTTGTGTACCATATGCCAATTTGATGTAATCTGGAGCACATGAAATATTAAATCTTAAAAACTCTGGTTTTCTAAAGGAAACATTAACTACACTATATAACATGAGTCTGCTCTCAAGTTACCTCTTATGAACAGGGCCTCTAAGCCCTCCAGATGAAGTTGTTAAGTTAATTGTTTGTTGAAACTGACCCATTTATTAGGGTCCTTATTAAATTTCTATGGCAGGTGTTGAAAGCTTGAGGCTTTTTCATTCCATCAAAGTTGCAGAGTCCAAGTCTTATTGGTTCAAACTTCTTTAAAACTCAGGTTGGTGCTGCAGAACACAAACATTTTAAGATCCCAAGCATTACATTTTCATTAGCTGCAGCTAAACAGGTTTCTTTTGGACTTCAGTGTCTGGTTATAGCAAAATATTTACTGCTGCAATTGGTATATTAAGATTACATGCACCAGACAAATATTACAGGATGAATATGAGATTTCTAAAAAACTCTTTGTGCTTCAGTCCTCATAATGCCTGAGACAGATGTTTCTCTTACCAAAGAATTAGATGAATTTACTTGTAAACTCTACTGGGCTTTGGAAGAGAAATCCTACATAAAATATTACTATTAAAGCTGATCAAAATAGCTTCCAATAAGAGGGATTTATATTTTCCCTTGAAAATTAATTTAGTTGTGGCAGATGGTAAAGATTCCCCTCCATGTACCCTTCAATCACAAAGCGAACATCTTTGTTCGCATGACTCTTTATAGACATGGGAAATGTTATTGAACAGATTAACAAAATTTCTCATTTACATACCAGGAATGTTATGAAACAAAATCTGACAAGGTTAAAAAAGAGAAATACAATTCTGTTCTGAACACAGAATGAAACAGACATCAGTGTTTACTGTGAACATTGCTGGACCCAAATAAACTGTTAATTAGGTTAAATTCAATGGATTTGAATTGATCTAACAAGTGACTTAAGTGTTGATCCAGCAATGGGTTTTCAGGCTGTGCAGAGTTCCTCTTGTGGTTTATTACACACTGTTCAAGGATCATAATACCTCTTTCTGTATATGAAAAGAAACAGCATTTGCTGTTACCAGAAATTGCCATTAGGAGAAATGCAACAACAACCAATAATGTCGTGGTTCAAGAGCTGTTCCTCGCACAGAGTTCATGATGTTCCAGTCCTGTTTGCTGCACTAGTACTGGTTTCTCCAAATGGTTCACCTCCTGTGACTGCTGATGTTTCTCGAAGGGACTATGGTCCCCAGCTCTGCAGTGGGCAAAATATCCCACACCTGTCACTGCTGGCATACTGAACTCCGCTTTAAAGCACAATGCTTAACTTCTATTTCAACCTCGTGCACCTTTTCTACCTACTTGAGTATAGCCAGTCCAATTCTCTGCACCCTGCACACTCAAAATCAGGAGCGCCCTTCTGAAACTAACAAAATCATAGTTGCCACGTTCAGCCAGGTACCAGTTAGCCCTATCTTATCAGTCAGAGAAATGGCTCTTGAATTATATTCACATTTACACGGCTTTACTAGCACAGATCTTTTCCTCCCACACGGAGAAGAATGTCCCACAGCCGTATCGGTATCTGCACCAGTATCACTTCTTAGTGATCCCTGGCAAGATCTCCATTCTCATCTCCATTCTCATCCTGTGGCATCTAAAATGAAAAACACATCATCTTCCAGAAACCCTCCTATATCCAGCAAATAAGGGCTAGTCAGAGTCCAATCCATTCCATCTCCACTTTGCATTTACCTTTACTTGTTATGGCAAACCTAGAAAGCTTAAACTGTGAAGCATTCCTTATTCTTCACATTTTTTCATTTCCAGTGAAGAAAAAAAATCCTTTTGGCTGGTTAACTTTGTTGAGACATCACAATCTGAAATGCAGTAAGATATTCTGCTATACATCAGATGTGACAACAGTGCTAAAGCCTGAATAATTTGAGATGAGCAAAGAAGCCAAACAAAACCCACATTATGTGTCAGGGTTATTTCTTGACATTCAGAATCAGATGAGAACTAGCACGTGCCCAGAGTCCCACTGTTTCCTATATTTGTCAGTTAATGTTAATAGGGTGGTGGTTAACTGTATTTTTATGTATTTGAAACCACTGTAATTGAATTTACAAGTAGAATGAAGAAAATGCAGGCGCAGGGGACCGACAACACATCCACTTTCCATAGAAGAGTCCCAGGCAGTTTCCTGAGCTTCTTTAGACAAACCAGTCTCTAACACAAAATTTGAACTCTCGCTATTATTAACCAGGATCTTTAAACCACCACAGGATGGTACAGAAAGGCTGAGAAGACAACTGCCAGAGGCATATAATCTTATTTGGAATTTGCCTTTACCTGTGGGAAACTTAGAAGACAATGGTTTCATTTTCTCAAATCCGTTAAGGAAAGGCAACCACAAATGTGTCACAGAACTACCTTGCAGAAGCCCTGAAATCACAAAGAATTGCTTGTTGGGTGCTGATGGCTTCTGGATTTCTCTTTTCTGCTTCCCCCACTGTCCCCAAACACCTCAAGATTACCCAGCCAGTACATTGTCCAAACCAAGGAATGCTTATGAAGACTTCTGGACACCACAGCACTAGAAGAGGTTCAGAAGAAAAACTTAATTATATATGTGTAGTACTGCAAGAGCAGTAATAAAAGCCAGAAAGAGTAACCCGGTGCAGGGACCACCAAAGCCTACTGGTGTGCTCAGGAAATGGAGCGGCTGCAGATGGGTCTCCCTAGCGAGAAATACGCAGAATCCAGAGTCACACTGCCTTCTGCCTCTCTCCCACTCATTCATCCTTTTAATGTCTCTTATCAAAGCCAATAAGAAGCACAGAAGAAATGGAGTGAGTAGCATGGTAATCAGGTGAATATTAGAAACATGCAGAAATACATGCAACTCTAAGAGCAAAAGACTGAAGAGATTTACGGAGATTAATATTAACTAGAGAAAAATCCTCTGGCTTTGGAGGAATAAGCAGATGCTTTGTTCATTGTGGGCCAGACACGTGATCTGAAGTAGAGGGTACAAGACTCTTTTGGAGGGACAGAGAGGAAAACAAAACCAAAAGCAATGTAAGAGGCAGGAGCTACACTATATAAGGTGCTGTATTTGCAGCGCAAAGAAATCACCATTCAAAAATGGATGAAGGCAGACTGTAGGCTGCCACAGTTAGATTAAAATGGATAAAAAGCTGACCCACAGTAGAAATCCTTTTTAAGATGCATTTTACAAATGCAAGAGCCTAGCAGTGATCAGTCCATGCTCCTGAGGAGTTGCCATTTGACGTAAATGACCTGTTGGGAGGTATTCTAGGAGGCTTCAAGAGAGATATTCCTTCTTTTCTAGGAAAGGGTGGCTGCCACAGAAGAAGCTACAGGCAGACCAAGGATGGCAAAATTCTGAATGTTCAATGAAGTCAATCATGCAGTCTCCCCCACAAGACCCCAAGCCTGGCCCCTCTAGCACTAACACAGGCTTCGTGGGCAGCACAGGAGAAAGCCTGGTCCCCTCTGCACCCTGGTGAGCACTGCTTTAGGTAGCACAGGGAACTGTGAGCTGCAAGTCCTGGGCGTTATTCTGGGTGATGCTATCCAGCTACCAAAACTGAGCAGCAGCAGTCTTTCTTTCGCTCTAGCAGGCTTTAAGATCAGGTTATAATGTATGAAGATAGTTCAGAAATAGTACTGGCACAACTTACCAATTAGTCAAAGCTAGAAGGTATCAGACAAAATCTTGGACTGGGTTTGGATTAAGGCCTGCAGTAACACTCAGAATCCCAGTTTTTCCTGAGTCTCCCAGAATGTGGAAAAGCAGCCCTCAAGTGACTGACTGATGCTCTTGATGGAGCTCCACATTTTTAGCTATATGCCTGAAGACAGGTTTCAACAAATCTGCCAGGATGAAAACCCAAGGAAGAGCAATGTGTACATGAGCTCTCTTGTTCTGAGGATCCGACAGTAAAACAGTACAATTTTATGGCATTAAACCAGTGAGCTGTAGACACTTCATGCATCTTCAACACTGACACTGACATGCCTCCTCCCTTTGTTATTAAATAGTTCACCTGTAGCTTCCGGGACAACCATCACCTCTCTACCTTGCTATTTTTTGCAACTCTTTTCCAAATTTAAAATGAGAACGTGGTAGGAACCATGAAAATTCACACTCTGTCCTTCATAGCCAACATGGAACATCCCCTCAAAAGGAAAGGCAAACATAAAGGGATTTGGATTTAAGTGCCAAGCAAATATTTGTGTTGTTTATGGACATTTCCAGAAACAAAATTTATCAGAGAGACATTCCTCATGTACAGTATTACCCATAGCAAGAAAACTTCTTTCAAGCAAAAACCTGTTACTACATAACTATACTCAGTGTTTGCACTGTACCTTCAACCTAATCAGCTCTGTCATCCTCCTTATCAGACTTTTCCATCCTTGGGGACAAGACACAGCAGTGTCTTCTGTTACAAAGATGCAAATAGGAGCAGCAACAACTTCAGGGACCAATTACCACACAAGCAACAAGCCCTTCCTTTAATACACTCCACAGTGCTCATATGGCATCATCACATCTTTCCAAAAGGCCAGTTTAAAATTGAAAAAAAAAAAAAAAGCTTGTGGAAAGGACACGTATTTTGTTGCTTTGAACTGTGCCCAACATGAGTAACAGTCCCTCCTGCGATGTGTTTAAGAGATACACTTCAAAACAGGACTCAAGCCATTTATTTGCTATATTAGCTTGTACTCAGAAGAAGTTAATCTGATATTCCAGAGAAAGGCGGACCTTCCAATATATGTCATAGTCCCTGGTGAGAGGAATAAAGGCATTTTGACAAAAAAGGAGGGCTAGCACAAGGGAGGGTGTCAAGCCACATTTTGGCAGCAGAGCTGCCCTACTGTGTGCAGCAGCCCTTGGCCCAAGAGCACTGACATACACAAACACTATCACATGAGCTCACTCTTGCTCCCCACGTTGCACTGCCTTGCATCTCTCACCCCAAGCCCTGACAACAGGATTCTGGTTAGTGCATGTTCCTCCTGGTTTTTTATCCATTTGCCATATCAAATCAGGAATGTTGTGCAATGGGAATAACGCAGAGCATGAGGGCTGGCAGCATTCCTGCTGCTGTAGGAGTCAGAAGAGCTCTAATCAGTCAGCTTCTGTTCTGCCTCTTTTTCCTCTCTCTGGCAGGCACACCTGCCAATATCAGCCCAGAGGAATGCCAGTATATGCTGGATATGGTTAAGAGGTGATACCTCTACCTTCTTTAGGCCTCCAGTTACCTTTAAAGCTGGAATGTGCAAGCTCTCCAACAGGAAAAAGTCAGTACCTTTGCCTCCATTTTTCTTCATCCATAGGACATGAGATGGATGGATGAACAACAGAAGAGGACAGCGAGGACACCGCTGCTGTCAGGACTACACACTCCAGTTCCTTATGGCAACTGAGCTGGACAATCCAGTAAAATAGGAAAAGACACCAAAAGCATAAGGAAGGCTTCACTGCACACAGACCTTGTCACCAACACTGAGATCAGGTGAGCTAGTTCAAGTACAGGCATTGCACTGTGGGTGACAGGATGACAAGATTTCCTCACTCAGGTCCTGTCTATGCTCAGACCTAGAGACTTCAAAGCTGTTTTAGGACTATTTGTACATGACTTGTATAATATTCTTTTCTAAGAAGCCCAGGTATCTCACAGAGTTGTGTTAGAGCCAGGACAGAGCCATTCTGCCTTTGCATGGTGCTTTCAGCTGAGAAGCCTTTGCAGATAGTCATGGTCCTGTGCAGCAATCAGTGCCTTGCCTTGCTCATGCCATCCAGCAACTTCTTAATTTTGAGAGCCTGGTTTTAAGTTGAGAAGCTTAACTCTTGTGAGGAGTTGCTACTGTTTACAGCTGTATGAAATGATTTAAGGCAAACAAAACATTTCAGAAATATGAGACATGACTCATGGATTTTGAGAGCCAGAGTTCACATATCCCCAGTGTGTGTCATTTTGAGATCATGGAAAGACATTAAGTATTCCAAGGACTCTGGCAGGCTTGAAGTGTGCATGGCAATGAGCACCATCAAAGCACTTGCAGCACCCATAGTACAAGACAAGTCAGACCAGAGAATGGAGTAATCATGACTAAAACATGATCATACAGTCAGTTCCCCTCAGGATTAGAAACACAATGAAATCTTCATAGAGAAAAAAAAATCAGGAATGCAACAACCTGATTGCAGCCTCTTGCATGGCAACAGGAAAACACCAAGTCTTGAAGCAAAAGATGCTACTTTGAAACTGAGGTATCATTTAAAAAAATAGAATTACTCTCTATGCAAAACAGCATTTAGACTCTGCTATAAAATATTGCTAGGAAGGTCATGGATACCAGAGTATGACCTCTATCAAAAAATCCTATGTAAAGTATGTCAAGGAGAAGGCTCAAAATCTTAAATGCCTGCGGGAATTCCTTTCAGACCTTGGGCAAATTTTAATGCTCTGTGCTTCTCATCTGTAACAGTGGAATCATTCACACTTTGAAGCCAACTTGAAATTGAACCCACAAACCCTGACTGCAAAGTCAGGCCCTAATGTTTAGAAAATAAGGAATTCATAAGATGACTTTCATGATGCATCTATCCAACAATACCACAAATGCTGATCAATAACATCATTTGCACAGCCAACGAAGGAATGCCAATAGGACTTGCTACAACAGTGTGCCTCTCTTGTGCTAGTTTTGTTTGCACCTGTACAAAGATTGACCCCAGTGCAGTAAAGTTGTAAAGACAGAAACACGTTTTACCTACTAACCCTGGAAGTTACTGATACTGGAAGTAACAGAGGAGAAAATGTTACAACTGAACTTCATCAGCAGGCCATTCCTCCCTTGCTCACCAACATGACATTCATAAGAAAGTCACCAGAAAAGTCAGGATGGGAATTTTGTTTTAGTGTAACTTCACAGAGACTTTTCATGGTTACCCTTTAGTTTATTTTTTCCATTAATAATTATGACTGCAATTTAGCTGTAAGAATGGCTTTGAAAATATACCTTCTCTATTTCAATTTATTTCTACAGCTGCAGAATTACACTGTTTAACTTTTCTTTCTTAAGTGGATTTCCTTTGGCTTTGGCTCCCATTTAATAAAGTGACACGTTTACTGAAAACAGCCTCTGCAGTTTCAGTGGATTAGTATGGTAAAGCCTAACTTGATTGAAAAATAACTTCGCTCCCTGTTGCTTTACTACCAGTCAGCTCACACTGTTGCCTACAGCTGCGTCTGGCCGACAGACTGGTAATTTCACTTTTTGTTTGTTTTCGGATGGTCAGCAACAGCAACACCAATAACATGCACACTCTTCATTTTCACGTTCTGTGGTGTGTGCAGAGTAGGTGGGAATCCTCTAAGAGGAGACGCATTGTCAGGAGAGGGCTTTGCTGCTCTGCTGGAGATCAGCAGTTGATAAAAGCAAAGGAAGTGTGTATGGACCAAAGACAGCAATATAATTACTTACAATTCTATGCCAGATGAAACACGTGGGTGGCAATTAAGTACAAAAAGCTTGTCAGAAATCCCTAAGCACATAATTTAATCAGGATTTGATGCTATGACACCACAACATGCTGCACACCTCTTTAAGGCCTGCAGAGCCTTCATCCCTCACTCATGTCACATCCTGCAGCATTCTGGGCACAGCTGTGTCCCACAGAGGCTCTTCCTTGACAGCACCCACAGATCAAGATAAGCATCAGGATTTAGCTTTTATTTGTCTGCTAAAACAAACAGATTTAATCTGTAGATCATTTCATTATAAATAAAATAATAAATAATAGCTGCTCTGTTCTTTCAACACTGAAAAGGTTTAATTTTATAGCTGGTTTTTGTAGGATGGTCACACTAAACCTCACACGTGTAAGCATACAAAGACTCTTTGACATTAACAGATGAGAAGAAAGGACCATGGGTCATTCAAATTCCCAAGACAAATCTTGTATGCCTTTCCTACCTTGGCCAGAAAATTAAAAATGGAGATAACTGTTGACTCTTACAAATGCCAGTATTGGCTCATATGCCTCTGCTGGAAAAACAATAACCAATTGATTTACTTCTGTGACCACTGAACATAGGATTTTAAAACTTAATTATATAAATCCTTCCACTTATACATGTTCAGACAACTTTCTCCACTAAAAAAAAAATTGTAAAGATACAATCGGGTATAGAAGTACAATTATATAGCAAAGGACATCTTTTTGTCACAGACAACATCCAGAGAAGTAAAAACTTCGAGTTTATGAATAGATTAAAATTTACAAAATGACAAAAAGTACTTAGACAAGTTCATAGTATTTACAACTTCAACAGAGATCTCCTTGCATAAAGAAGATAAACTTTGCTCACTAAGTGAGATACAGCAGTCTTCCAGAGAACTTCCCTGGTAAGGAAGCTGCCAAGGGGTTAAGAGATGAAGTCATCTGGTTTCAGAAGGAATTGCCAGTCAAAGGAAGAACTTTCTGCTGGTATAAACTGACCATTTTCCCCTGGATTTTTAGACTCATATAAAATTGATCCATGCAATTTCAGGGTCAAACGTAAGAAATTATCACTATACTGATTTTACAAACAAGTTACATTTGACTGATTTGTCTGAGGTCATACAAGAAGCCAAGTTACGTCTCAGGCCTTGCTCTTTTAAATCACACTTTGCATGGTATGCCAGGATATGCTTAGAAAGCGCTGATTCGATTTGATTTGATTTGAGTTGAGTTGATTTGAGTTGATTTGAGTTGCTATGTAAGAGATGGATCTTTAAAATGCAGTTTGTGTGGGCCCTTTTCTTAATGAAATCCACTGAGATGCTGAGCTCCACAGTTAAAATAGGTTTTACCATATAGGTTTGAAGCGAATGAATTTGGAGCAGAATGTACTTGCTATAAAAAGAAAGGGGAAAAAAAAGTCTTCAAACTTAACATTTGTCCCAAGAGTCACATAAAATTTCAAGTCTCAGGGTTGTCTTCCAGGGAAACTAATGTTTCCCTGGAAACATGTTTCTAAATACAGTTGCTCCACTCACATCTTGTATTAACAGTTTGTTCTTCAAGTACAGAGATGGGCTAATCAGTGCTGAGTTAGTATCCCTGGAACTTGCCCGCTCTAGTCAAATCCTCCAATTTCTCAGGATCCACCTATTTTTAATAACATAACAACATTATGTAACAAACTTAACCTGTGGTTTAAGTTACTTCCAAAACTCAATGCACACAAGTCCTCATGTCATATTTGTGCAGTAGCCCTAACACATTTTTAACTTCTGGCATAAAAATAGAAGATGCACTACTGCTAATTACTCTTCAAGTCTGAGACAGCTGGTGCTCAGCCAGGTACCAGAGGCATTCCAGGAAAGGGACTCTATCCTGACTTCATATCATGCCTGGCACACTGGAGCACCAATCACTTCTACAAGAAAGATCCAGAGCTGTTCCAGCTAAGCTATGATGAATTACATATTTCTGAGGAGCTCCTGGGAACCAGTGGAGGAAATCTGTGAAGTCACCATGGTGTGTGGTTTCAGGAGGAGGAAATCTGTGAAGTCACCATGGTGTGTGGTTTCCCTCCTTACCCAGGCACTAATGTAAGCATTAGTCCCAGTTTCCTCATGGATAAAGCATAAATGCTGGTGAATATTTCACTTCTAGAGTGCAAGAAGAAGGAGCTGCATATTTCCAGCATTCCTTCTGGTTACCCTGCATTGAACTTCTTGCCAATATCCACCTACAACTAGGAGGCAATGCTGGTCCTGGCATGTTTCCTAACAAGATCTCCAAGTTGCAGTGGATTTGGCAGAGTGTAATTGCTGTCTTGTGTCTCTGCCTAGGAAGAGCTGGCTCTGGAAAAAAGTGGATGGGTGATACCAGCCTTTGCCCTGCCATCTTTATGTTTTACCAGAACAGAGGCACTGGAACACATCATGCTAATCTCTTGTGACTACTTACCTAGCAGATGGATATTTTTGATGACAAACAATTCTTTTATCTTTTGATGCAAGAGTGGTGGCAAGAGTAAGATGATTTGATCTGAAGAAATGAAGACTTAAGATTTGACAGAGTAATTTTTTCTCTTTGTGTGAGGTGTCTCATGAGTGGCACTGAGAGACTAATTTGCTGTCTTTCCCAGCAAAAGAACTAAGGAACATCTGATGAAAACACCAGGACACAGGTTTAAAAACAAAACTAAGGGAATTGCCTCTCCACATAGTTGCACTGTTGAAGTCCTCACAGCCAGATGCTGAGAATTCAACACATTAAGTGAGAGGTTAAGGGGAGACAGTCACAGAAGGAAAATTCACCAACACATTCCCTCCTGGGTCTGGAAGTCCCTGTTTTGCAAATGGCTGCAGACTAGATGAGTTAACTAGGTACCCTTTGACAATCATCAGAGAGATACTTGGCTGGGCAGACCTTTGTGTGAGTACACGCCTCCAGCACATTCTCCTATCAGGTACTGCAGTGGATGAGTCTCAGCTGTGGAACAGGTCAGAGACAACCTGGGCTAAAGGTACGCTGACATATTCTAGGCTGAAGCAAAAGACCACTTTGGATAAAAGGCCCTGGGAGGTAGAGAGAGTGAGAAACCTTTGCATTTTCATGCTCGTATAGCAATGGGAAGGCAAGAGGCTTGGGTTTGGTTTTCCTTTTCACTGTTGCCTGCTCTGTCCAGTCTAAAGTAGGACTTCCACTACTGCAGATAAGTAGATGATTGTTACCATACTTGACACCTGTTTACAGACTTCTTTGCATGACCTTGTACGGTCCCACCCTCAGATGAACTGAAACATTAAAAAAAAAAAAAATCAGGGAGAAGGAAGGACCTGGATAAAACACCCCTTTTGGCTACCTGCTTCAAGAACCTTTCACTCACTTTTACTGATAAAAAGTAACACACCTTGTTAAAGTCAACTGCTTTAAAGAATTACTTTATTAATTTAAAATGTACTAACCTATTTATAAAACAGCTGGCCTTGTTAAACCCACTGTCTGTTAATAAAACAGCCCTGAAAAATTTCTGCAGTGTATGTCTTAGAGGGTGTGGCTATCACAGAGCCCATGGGTGGGAGAGAAGTACTGTCATCCCAAGAAAACACACAGAAAAACCCCTACAGTAAGCATAAGAACCGAAGTAAATAAATAGGTCTCCTGTCACACCCTGAAGGTTGCCACCACCCAGTGCTTGCCAAGGAAAGCACATTCCAGATACGGGGCCCTTCCTGCCACAATTACTCATAGAAACAGGTCTAATCCATCAGACTCCAGATCTCTATGGGAAATCAAAAGCCAGAAATAAAGTCAGGAAAGTAACACAAAATTATTCTCAGACAGGTCACCACAGAGAATATTTTTAAACCAGAAACAGTCTGCTCAATGTGGACTAGAAGCAAAGAGCAGTTACTTTCTCTTACCCTCATAGTGAGCACTATTTCACTGATGCCAACATCCTCTGGAGATTTATTTCTCCATCTCCTTGCAGATCTGTTTATCTTAGCCTGACCCCTAATTGCTTCCTGGAGATCAGAAAATGCCACTTCTGCCTGCTTTGCCTGGGGCTGTCCCTGCTTTCCCTTGGGCTGACTAGGTTATATGAACACCCCTCTTCTTTCCCTCCCCTCATCAGGAGAGCTTTTTGTAGTGAAGTGCAGCTTTGCTGAGCAGCTAGGGATATGGAAAATGCTGCTATTAAAGGTTTTCCTAACAATGTAATTGCTTGACAGACAAGGTCACTTGCTTTACACATCAAATGAGTGTTTCGAGAGAAACCAGCTGTTTGCAGGGATGTCAGCACCTACTGTCCAATGTTCTTGCCTTTGGCCTGTAAAAGCATCCTGGGACTTCTGGAATAAGCTCTGGGCAGAGAAGTTATCAGTCAAAGACAAGAAGAAAGAATTTTAAGCAAAGAATTTGACTCATAAATTCAGTGGGTGTGGTGATATATGAGAATGTTCTTTAAATTCAAAGCATCTCATTGCTGCCCCTGTTATTTTCTGAGAGGGGAAAAAAATGGTGTTTCTTAACTGGTATTTTTTTCCGGAATTGCACCTGGAGCAAAAGAGAATACCACAGTTATCCAAAAGGACTCTGTGTTCTTATTGAGGAAGCAGCTCAGTCCCCAAGCACTGCGACTACTCATGACCTACACACAAGGTGCATATCCAAGCACTTTTCCCACAAAGCCACCTGTGCTGCACTCCCAAGGACACATTCCCTTCAGTCTGTCTGCCACCCCTTGCAGTTCCTGGGCAGGAACTTCTCATGCTGTCGTCCTTAAACGTCAGATGATCTCCACTGGTCTGGGCACACTCATCAGCAGTTTCTTATGGCTTGGAGACTTGGTATTCACTTCAGACATAGAGGTGAGAAGGTAGAACTGTTTTGCACTAAGGAATGCTGTCAGCAATCCAATTTTGGAGAAGACCTTTCTTTAAAAGGTTTATAGTTTCTCAAGCTGTAACATGGATCAATGAGAAGTTGATGGCCAATTATGGCACACCTGAATTTTTGCCTTCAGTTTGGAAGCACTAAGTCATGCTTCACCTTTAAATGCCCTTCTGGTTCTTGCTTGAAATTGTACAAAAGCGTCCCTGAAACCAAGTTAGACTGTCTGCAGTTGTCTGTACTGAAGAGCTTCACAGATGTTCTAGCTAGCTCTGCACACCAGTATGCTCATTCTGGGTGAAAGCTCACTCCAGTGACACCCTCTGCCCCGAACAGAGTTGGTGGTATGAGTAGTATCAGACATATCAGTCCTTGGAAATGGATCATTTTTGCCCTCTACTCTGCTGCTTTAGAGCAGAAAAAAGGAAGCTCCTTCCTCATTATGAAGTTACAGGCCCAGTGAGGCCTTATTCAAACCCACTCGTCTTCTGGGTGCCTGTTTGCAGATGCACGTCCTTGTGCTCCACACGGCCCCTGCCAGCGTCCCACATCACCGTCCCAGATTTGTACCCTCCTGCCAATTCTTCTCAGAACTGCAGAGGTGCTCACAGCTAACCCAGTTCTGTCGAAATGATCCCCATTTGCTGAATTACCCGTGCAGCCACAGCAGATCAGCCACGGCGGGAGGTCCCAGGGTGCAGCAGCAAAGCGGCTCCCGGAGCAGCAATGGAGCACCAGCCTGCCCCGAGCCCAGCATCCCAGAGCCTGCAGGCACCAGGGCTGTCCCACGGGACTCCTGCCAGCCTGGGGCATGGCGGGAACTGCCCTCCCTTCCTCCCCCTTTGCCCCAACCTGCAAGGAGTTTGATCGATACTTCACGTGCCGCTGTCTAACATATGCACACTGGATAAGATGCTACTTTTTCTGGCTTTGTTAATCTCTTCGAGCTCCTTTAATTGCAGCCAGGAAGCTTTTTCCAGACTAGTGGCTGGCATTATTTTATCCTTTCCCTGAAGAGTTCAGCTGCCTTTGCAATTTACAGGCATTTCTCTAGGGCTGAATCTCAATTTTTCTTGGGATATGGAGTCACATGTTCCAGAGATTATCCTACCATCCATCCTCCTTCTGCTTCTTGAGTCAAGTCAGAAAAGAAAAAACAATATGCATACTCTCTCTCCCCAAAAAGTACATTCTATCCCATTAAAAATTGATGCAGCATGTACTTTGAACAGCAGAAATAAATCTTGCAGATTTACCAGCTTGTCATTTGCTCCCCCATTCTACCACTAGACAATAATATTGAGTGAGGTTTTCTAATAATTTTCTTTGCCATGGTCCTCTCTGCACTCAGGCTCTGTACTTTTTCCACATGCAAGCAAGCATTATTTGCCAAGGAGCCCCTTTTTCCACGTAGTTGGATGCACAGAATCCAGCAGAATCTGCCTTCTAGCTGTTGTTACTTTGCTTTCCTATTCTATTCTTTAATTGTTAAATTGATTATTTGATTCTATTACACATATCAAGTACCAGAACAGATAATATTTCAGAAAAGATCAGGAAAAGCAGGTTTCAGAAACACCTCGGCTAATCCCAAGTCCATCTTGTCTTGTGTCTCACTGGGTGCACACAGACTCTTGTGGGGCTCTCCAAATTCCTCCCCTCTGTTACCTGAGTTTCTTCCTCAAAGATGAATGCAAACTGCTCCATGTTGCTTTTGAGGAGTTCTTGTGTTTCCTCATAAACACGCTACATCTCTGTCTCTTTTCCAGGTTTGATAATTTGACATTCAGTAGGAATGTAACTTCACACCATTGTATCAAAAATTCACCTCCTTTTATTTGAAGGGCAAGGAAAAAGCGTGGGTGAAAAATCACAGGCACTTTCATTTTTTTCTTCATGCGTATGAAAGGCAGATGGAACAGCAAGCACAGCAGAACAATATCGTAAATAATTCAGGGACATGAAAGGTTCCTCTACAGAAGCATCATTATGTTTTAAACTGCTTTCAGTTTAAATGTTTTCAACAATTAGGAAACAGCTGTGCAGGCCACTTCCTTTAAAAGCATCACTCTCATCAATAAGCACAGTATTTCTCAGCTGATTAAATGCTATTTGTTAGGATTTCCAAAAGGACCACTGACTCCTGTTGTATAATTTGGATACAACTCCTTAATAAGATTAATCAGCAGCTCAGAGCTTGTGGGAAGTGTGCAAGTGTGATACATCAGAAAGAACCATGCAACTGCAGTGTGATGGAAAATAACACATTCCATGCCAAATGGATTCTGGGTGAAAGGAAGGAAGGGAAAAAAAAGAAGGATTCATGCACATTATTAAGTAAATATCAGTCTGTAGATTTTATCTTTGGAGCAATGTCAGCATCTCAGATATTTTTGTAGCTCCAAAGATGTAGCATCCAATTCAATTCACTGAAGCATTAAGCTTCTGTAAGTTTTGGTTAAAGTTACACTGAGCTGTCAATTGTTTTTGAAAACAATTTTTGAAACAGCAAAGTGTACTGAGTTTTACTGAATCATAATCCATTAGATCTGTTGATTTTTTTAACTAGTTCATTTTCTCTACCTATCAGAATGAACTTTTTTATTACAAAACGCCAAATCTAATACTGTTACATGCAAAATATCCTTAAACTGTGACTAGGATATAAGACCTGCAGCCACATCTGCAGAGAGACACCTGAGACTCCTCTCCTGGCACAGAAGCAGGAAAAGGATAAGGAGGTGCCACAGGGAGACTGGTGGTGTTCACAGGAAAGGACAGATATCCTGGTGCACCTCTGGAGCCCAAGCATTATTTGAAGATTTCGGGTCACCTACATGTTGGGAGCCCAAGCAATATACCTGTTGCCTAGCAAACCATTGAAATTACTCACTGGGTATTTCTCTAGTAAGCTGCCAGTGTTTCCTGTATGTGTTTGTTTAATTTTTTTAAATAGGATTACTTTGATCATCTTCTATTCCTTTGTCAGTGTAGCTTTTATGCTGCATTCTGAAACAGCTGAAGTACTTGCTTAAAGCTTTCAGAAAAATGCACTCCTACCCTTTCAAAAAATGTCATTTTTAAACATTTATTGATGTTCCAAGACACATGACAAGAAATGCAATTAGAGACACTGTGATTTTCCCCCTATGCATTCAATTTCTCTATTACCCACCATAACTTGGGTCCTAAGTGTAGGTTATGTAATTTTCCCAGAAAATCATTCAAAAAGATACTCTTAATGCTGGGCTGAGGCTGTTTTCCCTAGCCAAGAGTTTGCCTCCTAAAACCTTTTCAAAGCAAAGTCAATTTTTAGTTCATTTTCATGATCTTCAGAGATAAACATAATAACATAAGCAGCATAGAATAACACTGTAGTTCAACAGTACAGTAAATCCATCCTAAAGCTTGTTGGAACCAATTTTTTTTTCAAAACCACATCATACAAAATGCCAAACTAATATAATCTCAGCCTAGCAGCTTTATTATGTAAAAAAAGTTGCAAGTTAACTTCATTATCTCCAAGTTTTAGATCACATCAGTCATTGTCTGGTGTTCTGCAGCCAGCAGGTCAGTGCAGAGTTGTCTGACTCTTCACTGCATGTTCTGGCAAATGCAGCAGAGAAGTAAATGTGAGCCCACCTATGATCTCAATTACTTCTGCATTGTTTATTGCACAGTAAATTATTACAGTAAATTATTGTACAGTATTGTGTTTCCTCATAAACATGCTACATCTCTGTCTCTTTTCCAGGTTTGATAATTTGACATTCAGTAGGAACGTCAAATTCAATGTGAATATTGTATTTGAGTACGTTTATAACTCAATCATGTAATTTGTTATAGCCTATTCTTGGAAACAGAGGTTGTAACTAAAATATTACTGCTTCTTTAACTTAGAAGCGTTCATGTAGATGGATTCAAATCTCCATCCTAGGAAGCAATCAAAAGCAGAAATGCAGAAATGCCTGCCCTACAGCAGGCTTCATCAGCCACATAACGTATATCTCATGACAGAGCTGCAAGTTTGCAACACCCCATCAGGTAGAAAAGGCCCAGAATGACAACTGGCTTTCTTCTTCATCCTTTAGTGCTACATGACTAAACATGACGTGTAGTGCCAAATCTATTTTTCCTTACCTTTGTGACGGATTCACAGTTTACATACCCAATGAGAGCATGCAGACAGCTCTTATGCAAAGATTTGCTTAATGTTCTCCATCAGCTCACAGACTCAAATGGCTGGGAGTGGGGGATAGGGAAGAGCTGTCTAAATCCTTCCATAATTCTACGGGAAACCAGATGCAGGATTTGATGGCAGCTAAAGTTAACCTGATGGACAAAAGGGTTTATTTTAACTTGGTCACTCGATCCAATTCACTGCACAGTCACACAAACACTTGTGCCTGTATGAGCCAAGGGGGAAAAGGGTGTGTTATAGCTCTGCCTGTCTTGGCAGCAGCACTGGCTTATTTCTATTTAAACTGTATGTTAAAGTATGTCCTAACAGCCCTTGAAGCCATTTTATTTAGTCTCTTGAGTCATACATACATCACACAGATTTTTGCTGCTGTGCAGACTGGAGACACTTCATAAACAAAGCATGAGTCCTCATACAGGAGGGAAAATTATGGCATGTCTAACAAAATATTCAGTGATCCAATGGCTGCATACAATGGTTGTATTTTCAGAAATAGTTGCAGTTTGGTAGTTAAAGCAAAGGATTCCTGAGGTATGCCACCAACATGAGAGAAGCAAACAAATGAATTTGTTCTCATGCCTCAGTCTCCCTACCTTCCATAAGGACTTTGTAAGGTTTCAGGATGAGAACTAACATTTTGATTGTGCATCTGTGAAAAAAACAGCTGACAAAACGTTTATATTCTCGAGATTCTTAAAAGCATTTAAAAATGTAACATAGAGCTGTGATAAAAACCAGGTATGTCTGTCAACAGGTTGACTGTCCATTCTCTCCTGTGTATTTGCAGGGCCTGCACTACAAGAAAAGTCCTTAAGAGTTTGTTCATTTTCTCTCTCCCTACTACTTACCTTTACCCATGCAGTGATAAGCCACAGAAAAAAGCACACATACTGTTGATTTATAACGTTTAAATTACACATTTTGTTAGCTGCTCATCCCAGTCCTACTCACAGTGATGTAAATGGATGAATTTGTTTTGCACAAGTGGCTGGAGACATAAGGATCAATAACCAGCTTCCTCCTTGCCTGCTTTGCGTTTATCATTCCTACCTCTCGTTTTGCTGGTGCTGATTTCCCCATTCAGTCTTTGATCTTGGCTGTAATCTTGGCACACAGTTCTCTTCCTCTTCCCTTCTCTGTTCATTCTTTCCATCTCACAGCTGATAAAGTGGCACAGCTCTATAGAGGTAATTCCCTCCCTTACCAGACAACAATTTGGAAAAGCAGAGCAATCACAACCCATTTCTGATGCTGCTCTGCGATAGCTGTGGTTAGGGGAGCATTACACATACCTAGCCACTCCAGCTACAACATTTCAGGCCAGCACAAGATGAGCACAACACCCCTCAGGCATCTCTGCATTATGCTGCCTAAAGGCAGCAGCTGATGCACCATCTCAGGAGGCCTGATAGCAGCATTCAGTCCTCGCTCATGCATTAAATATCAGAATTACAAGGGGCTGCTATCTTTTAAATCCAGCTCACCATAAAAGGATCCTCTCTGTTGGTTATTTCATAGCTGAAGGAATGAATAATTAAAAGGCAGTAGGTATTCTTCACCAGAACTAAATCTTTAGTTAGGAGCAGAACAACATCCAGCAGATCCAGACTTTCATTTATAAGAGCTTAGAGGAGTCAAAGGTCCCTTGGACATATGCAGAGCAGGCTGGCAGCAAAGGTCTGACGTGCAGAGCACACACCCACTGATCCTGAGACACTCTGGCTCTTAGCTGGGGAATGTGTTTGTCACGCAGGCATCCCTGCCTTCTGCAGGACTCGCACAACTGTCCTGTTTTCACCATGCTGGTGGCAAATTACAGGCAAATGAAGATTCCCTCCTTTTCAGTTTAATTTTACAAGCTGCTCCAAGATGAAATCTGCCACATGGTTAAACAAGAGCTGGGCTCAGGGTGTGGGATTTGACTGGCATTAGCTGCAAGATGTCATATCAGTGGAAATGAAACAAACTCATCTTGTTCCAGTGACTTAATGCTGCACAAACAGAAGCTAGTTAAATATAGACCATGGCTGAAAAATCGTTTTCCATAGGTGAAGCCCACTAAAATCCCTGCTCTCAGCAAAGCTGCAAAGCTTGCTGCTAGCTGATGTCCCTGGCAGCTTCTCCAAGGGGGCTTGGTGCTGCCAGCTATGCTGGGGCACACTGGGATGGACTGGGCACACATGGCATGATCCACACCTACCCAAGTAGGATGGGAGGTGCAACAAATGCTTCTCCAGTCCAGAAATCTCTGTGTTACAGCCCCACGATGGAGGCTGCCTCTGCTGCCCACAGACACGTGCGAGGTCTGTAGTAGAGCTGGCAGCTGCACTTTCCTCCTTAACAGCCTGATGGCTCTGAAGTGCCAGTGGCACAGTCAGAAGTCCTCTTACCCTTATTAGTGCAGGAAAAGTACTATGGATATACCTCAGGCTAAGAGGTGGATCTATCTTTTGAGGTAAGGATGTAAAAAAAAGAAAAATAAGATAATAGCTCTTGATGACAGAGTCCCTTTGAATACTCAGCTTGCTAAACAGAACTAAAACACCTGAAGGCTGATCATGGAAGAGTCCTGTCTGCCTCCACTTGGGAGTCCTTGCTACTGTAGGATGAAGTGTTGCAGCATCAGTCACAACCAATATTCTCCAAGGAGCGACCACACTGCAGCTGGCATTTGCTGGCTGTGGAAGGGCAGCCCAAAGGGCAGTGGGCACAGGGCTCAGCTGCAGCTCTTGGCCTCTGGAAAGAAATTCCTGAACACTTGCAGTACTGCATATTTTCCAAAGAGGGCAGGAAGTTCCGTAACACTAAGAATAGATAGCATAAAAATCACTTTTATTTTCTCCTTCAGTTCTTTGTAAAAGCTGGGCTATTTTAGACAAAGAAAAGCCATTGTTTTAACGATTGGTCAATACCCAGGCATTTTTCCTGCCTTAGCATATTCATCTTTTTTCAGGTCTCCTATGGAACTGCAAACAGGCACACTTCAAGTAAAAATTCAGGGTAAAAACACAGACAAATGCAAGTGCTCAGAGAAATGCAAGTGTTCAGGAATGCACCATCTCTCAGGCAAGTGCCCTTCCACAGCCAGTACATGTCAACTGCAGTATGAGCGCTGCTTGGAGAAGATTGGCTGTGACTAACACTGAAACACAGAAGGCAACGACCTTCCCAATGTAACCTAGAAGAGGGCTTCACTTATTCGCAGTCAGGGTGCATTGTTGGGTTGTTTTCAGCTTTCAGATCTACTGGCACCTTTTGCCACTCATGGTAACACCCACATCCATATCAGCTGGACTACAAGTCACACAGTCGCTTCCCAGCCTCTACCACTGCGAGGGGTTGGTCTGGCCAAGGTGCAGACCATTTTGCTTCCTGAGCTCCACAAGCTTCATGTTGGCCTAGTCACCAAGTTTATCCCTGTGCATTTAGGTTCTCTCATTTGATGTTGCTCCCCCTAATTCAGTGTCGTTCACACATCTGAGAAAGACACTGTGCTGATCAAAATGTCGGACAACGTGGACTCCAGCAGAATACCCTGCTCACTACTTGGTGCCAGCTGGATGTCAGCCCTTTGATCTCCTGGAGTCCAGCCAAAGGTGGTCCAGCAGATTTGAACCCACCTAACAATCTGTTCCACCAGATTGTGACTGCAGTACCAGAAAGACCATTTCCCACTGGCAGAATTTGGCAGCTTTGAATCTTTCCTACACTGGCAAGGATGAAAATATGCAGATGGAAAGAGAAGCCATGGTATCTCTAAATTAAATTTTTAAATTAAATTTTTAAAGTCCATCTGAGACCTGGGATTGCAAAGGTCAGCGTTGAACTGTACCACAAATTTATCAAGCACAAGAACAGCCACCTTTGTGGCCTTTAGCTTACTGAAAAAGGACAATGATGTTCACAGATGAAATTGAGATACAGCACAAATTCAAGTGCATGTGAGGCACAACTTGCAAGAACTGATTAATTCCCAGTGTCAGTGACTGTGATTTAAGCATTCTTCCAAAACCAAAGAACATCTTTTTAGTGAGGCCTCCTTAACACTTAACAAGATCATGCTTTCCAGAAGATCACAGAACTTGCGTGAAGAGATTTTGTAGCTTTCAGCGAAGCCATTGAAAAGAAGGACTATCATGCAATCCAAAACTGAAGTAAAAAATGGAAGCAAAAACACACTGACTGACTCCAGTGAGAACTGGGTGTTCAGATGAAGAGATTACCATTTTGGGTGTACATACACAAATTAGCAATTAGGGGTAATTGCTTTCAGCTGCATTTTGCTGTTAAAAAAAGTATTAATAACTTGTAATTAACGTTAATTTAAGGACAGATGAAAGCCCATGTTGGTGCTGAGAGTAGACACGCCTGACAGAAAACAGCTACCTCAAATGCAGTGCTGGTGGTTGTCAGCTAGAATAGTTCTTGTATGTTCCCAAACCAAAATTACAACAGCTTTAATCTCTCTGCCTTCTCAGGCACTTCCTGCCCACAATCTCTCCCTTTAACCATGGTCAGATCTTCAACAAAAGTACCACAGAGGAAGAAACTCATTGTGCACAGGCTGCAGGTATCAGCCAGACACTGCTCCTCGACACCCATCCAGACCTCACGCCGTGGCACCAGACCTGCTGTGCCCGTGTGAGCTGCATCACTGAACTCCAAGGGGAGGCCTGTGAGCCACACGTGCTCTTCTACCGCCACGTGAAGAGATAAACGTAGCCCAGATTTAAGACTAAAATGAGTCTGCTGGAAGATTTCCTTGTAATTTGCCCTGACAGCGTTTCCTGCCTGGAAATAAAATCTGTCCAGCCCCAGGCAGCCCTGGTTGTGTTCCTCTGCACATCACCACGCAAGGCAAGCCCATGCACAGGCAGCACGACGGGCAGGGCAGCCCCTTGGCTGGCCATGCCCAGGTGAACCTTCCCTTGTGCTTCCAGGGCAAACTAGGGAAGGGCCAGGGTGATTCTGGGGAAGAAGGTACTCGGCCATTACAGAGGTGTGGCTCTGTGGCTCCCCTGAGGTCAGTGAGGAGGTACATGGCACAAGGCACCCTGCCTGGTCAGCACTTCAGCCAAAGGCAAGTTCATCTCATGAGTGCCCCTCCCATGAGTTACAACTTTGAAGTTGTATTTCCAAAAGTTTACCTATTTCCGCGCTTCACTCTGTAAAAGTACATGCCTGTTACAGGTTTAAATGCATCAGGCTTGTAGGTTTGTTCTAAAGAATTGTGCTCCCAGCACTTGGTTACCCAAGCTATAAAACCCTTTTGCAGAGTGGTTTAGTATGCACTTTTCTGGACAGAATGCTGGGTCACGCCTAAATCTCATCTGGGTCAAATGGAAGTGAACTTGGTCTCCTCAACAGTAGCCAATAGCACATATTTGTCAATACACAGAACAAAGGCCAACAGGGACAGTTTCTCAGCTGAGCTCCAGATTATAAAACACCAGGCAAGGCAAAAAACCCCAAGCCTCAAGACAGTGATGCACCTGTCCTACATGGCATGCCCATTTCTATTAACTATATTCCCTCCTGTTGACTACTGTTGAATTTCTTGGGTTTCTTCCCCCCACTCTAATCAACATTTATATTTGGTCAAATGGGCAGCCTTCAGCCCACAGGAGCATTTTTCAAGTTATCCAGCCCCGCTTCCTGAGCAGAATCACAGAATATTCTGAGTTGGAAGGGACCGATGAGGATCATCGAGTCCAGCTCTTAAGTGAATGGCCTGTACAGGGATCAAAACTGTGACTTTGGCATTATTTGCACCATGCTCCAACCAACAGGGCTAATTCCAGGGTCAGGTACTGACCTTCACCACTGGGGCTGGAGCTGTGACTAGAGTTCATTGCCCCATTTCCTTCACCATTCCAGCACACCTCTGGGTTCACCACACATCACCTTCAGTGGTGGAGCTGGGCAGATTGAGGTCCCTGCAGTATAACTGCTTGTGTAAGGGTCATGTGACTTCTTAAAAAAAAAAAGCCCTAAAAATAATAGTTATTATGATGAAGCCCCAGCCAGGCATCCATTCTTCCAACAGTGGAGAAGCTCAGAGATCTCATTTCATCTCAACTTCCTGCAAATCTATTTCTATAGTCTGAGGTTCAGGAACCTTTTATCAATAAAAGGCTAGTTCCTTATAATCACTCCAAGGGGCTCAAACAGACTCAGAATAGAATTCAGTCACTTCTATCACCAAAACTTAACAGCAAACAGGTTTCACTGTAAACAGGATTGGCAATACATTTTTTAGATTGGCAATACATATTTAGACATTTTTCAGCTTTTTGGAGCACAAGAACCCTCCCCACTTCTGATTGTGATTTTCAGTTTAGCTCTGGGAAAAGCATTTCAACTTTCCACACTCCCTCTATTCTACTGATTTTGCAAGGAACACCCCCTTACCTGTTACAGACCATTAACAAAGTGCCCTTTTTGTGCTTCCTCGCCCTCCCCCACAGCATTTGGAGAAATGCTGCAAAGCTCTGACCCTCCTCAGACTCCACTGCCTATTGTCCAGGAGCTGGAGAAGGCAAAGAGGAAGGTGTCCTCTGAGCAGGGGTGCAGGAAAACAGGAATTTCCCTTTAGGGATTGGCTGCAGAGAATTACCTGGTTGCTTAGAAACATGAGATTAACCGCAGCTCATTTTCCCCTTCCTTCACACATCCACTTAAGCAGAGGCCATAAATCAACTTGCTGGGAGACTCAGGATGGCTGGTCTGTGGGGTGAGATGCAGGGTCACCACACAGGGTCACCATGCAGGGTCACCAGGCGCGGCAGGTGGCAGACAGGGGGGAGGGCGTGTTTTCTGCTCCCCAGGCTGTATGAGCTCCCTTTGGTTTGCAGTGAAAAGTTTCTCATTGCTGAGTTTCAGCTGCCAGGATGAGAGTCAATCATGGAGCTCCGCAGCCACATCACCTGTGCCATGATTTCAGCTTTGATGACAATCAGTTGAGGCAATGCAGTTAGGGCAAAGCATCTGACAAGGAGGAGGAGACGATATTTAAAGCAAATGATATTTTAAGCATAAACAAAAGTTACGTTCATTCCTGCACCTCCTAGTAATATTTTCTATGTGAGTTGCCAAAGCATCAGTGATTGGCAGCAATAAACACGCTCGCTGCCTGTTTGCATCTTTCATACCTCAAGGAATTGAACAGAGGGTGATTAGCAACACAGAGGCCCAACTACTGCTTTGCTTACACACTAGCACATAACGCAGAAGAAGGAAAAAACAATCTAGATAAAACAGACGTGGATTTAATCTCATACAGTTTATGGTCAAACCAGTTTAACATGAAAAAGCACCACTGCTAACACAAACATGAGAGCATAGCCCACGGTGTGTGCTCAAGAGCTTTAATGAAGTCTCTGCAAGAATACTCTTCAAGCCTGACGTAACAGGTCAAAGGACAGATGAACTGGTATCTGCCTATAAAGTATTAGAATTTGGAAAAAGATACCAGCAAGTGTGCCTAATTTAGACTCTTTCACATTCATCCACATTCACAGACGTCAGGTCCCAGACACAGTGTGGAAGCTGATATGCTGTGCAGTACATACCCAATAACCTTGTGGACGGGAGCCAGTAGTGTGGTTATCATTATGCTGGATAGTTACTACAAGCTGAGGGTTAATTATTAGCAGAACTTAAAATCAAAGAGAGTTTGATCCAGACTGCATAGCTACACACACACACACAAAGTTTCTACCCTGAAGCACTTCCCGTCTCTTTACAGACAAGCTCAGCACAGTTTAGACACGTCCAAGGTGGCACACCGCGCCAAGGTAGCAGTGACAGGGAGACTGTAGCCAGGCAGCTCTTGAAGAGTCAGCACCTACAGGAATGGGTGTTGGGGGGCTTTTCACTGGGTGGGTTTTTTTGCACTTCAATGGTTGTTTACAAACAGTTAGCATGACTAGAACAAAGTTATGTTTTGTGTATTATTTATAAGTTTTGCACACAAAAATTCTCTCCTTGACCTTGGAAATATTCTTCTTCAGGGAGAAAGGACTAGAGTTACCTTCTGCGCCACATTTGCATCCTTAACAATGAAAAGCAATGTCCTCTGCAAGGGAAGGCTTGCAAATATCAGGACTCTGATTTTGTTAGAGGTTATTTATTGATATTTAATAGTGAATTCAAGCTGGTGGGATGGGGAAGGCCAAGGGAACAAAGCAACAATCAAAAACTGCAATCATCTGACAAGTTTCTTTTGTAGATTAACAGAAACGCAGATTTGGTAGAGTTGTCTGTTCTTTTTCCACAGCAAAATGCTCTTTGGGCCTGCATGAGCAATCATACCCAAGTGTTTTTTTCACTTAATTGTCCTGTTAATTCAGCATTAACTTGATGGACTAATTTATAACAAAGAGTTTTACTTGTGCATAAGCACTTGATATTCAATCTGCATTCAGTAAGAAAACCAGGAATGTGGGTAATCAGAATCAGACTGAGTTCATGCAGTGATGGGGGGGATTGCCTCCTTCAGTCTTCACCTGGGATGGCGCACATGTACAAGGTTTCTAAGGCAGACACAATGGAGCAAGTACCACGTGCAACTAATAGATGGTACACACTCTTCTACCAACACCACAGAAGAAAAAGAAAAGGAGTTTATCCTACCAAAATGAAATAAAAATGACGAGCCAAGCTGGCTAAACAAGGCAGTGTTTGTGTAGGGCGGGGGGGCTCAGCTGACAACACTGCTCTTTTATGTGCTCTCATACCGCGTTCGGTGCATAAACATGGGCTGACGTGACCAAGGGCTCCCCGCAAGCGAGCGGAGCAACTTTCCCCTGGCAGAGAAGGATTAGTGTTTGCTGACCCTGTCAAAAGGAAATCGGGGCGACCTCTGTCTCCCCCCTGCTACTCCTGCCACCCCGGTAGCTGCAGGGCTTACACTGTAGCCTGCAGTGTTTACACTGCTGGCCCCAAACCTTTTTCTGAGTCTGCAGAGTTACAGCAGAGGCTGACACTGAGCCTAATTCTCTCACGGCAAATGAGAGTGCTTTCCCAGCCTGCCATTTAGCATTTCACATTCTCATGTACTGCAAACAGCCATCAAAACCAGGGAGAAATCACGGCTGCAGAAGAAGTCTGCATGACCAGCTGAGAAAGTCCAACTTCCACTTGGTTAGGGTTTAAGAGAAATGCCACCCACTAAGCCAAAATTTTAAAGAGAGTCCCGGGGGTCTTATGAGACAGGGCAGCTAGGTTCAGGGATCACATCCAGGCCCTGCAAGTGCCACAACTCAAAGTGTTTGTGTTAAGAGTCACAGCTGTGAGAAGGGCACAGCTTTAATGAGGGCTAAGTCAACAGGGGGGACCTTCCAGGCGTGTAATACCAGCAGCTACGGTGACTGCAGATAGGAGTAGACTGTACTGATCAAGAAAACTTTTGCTGAAGTAGTTTTGAAGTGAGCAGTCCAAACAACCTCCCTAGCATTTACACCAATGTCCTCCCAAACACGGGGCTTTTGTTAGTACCTCAAATCTTGCTTTAGTAAATTAAAATGCATTTCCATTTTGCTCTGCTAGCCTTGCAAGAACAGAAAAGGTGAATTAAATCCTAACACTGTTCTTGGGAATCCTGGGACAATGTCAACAGCCTGGCAAGAGCTGAGGAAACACTCAGGCATCTCCCAGCCTTCACTCATGCCCCCTCCCTGAAGTACTCCTCATGGACTTTCCATGCATAAATAAGCTAAGGTAGGATGAACTTTAAATAGGCCTTGCCCTACCCAGTCAAATAAACTAGGGAACATGTATATATGATTTGTAATATTTGCATTTCAAGCAGTGAAACTTCTTGTTTTGATACATTATACATGCTGGGATTACTAGCAAGCTGCAGACTGGATAGGTATTTTATGTGTTGCATTTTACCATGAAGCACAGATGGTTGACTTTGCTCAGGGACCAGGTATTGCTGGGAAAACCCAGGTTATGGCAGTCCAGCTAAACAGTGTTCTCCTGCTTACAACTGTAGTTTAATTTATCCATTTACTACCTCTCAAGGCCAAATTGCACATTTTGCATCTGCAGTCAGGCTGGGCCTTGGCCATGCTGTTAGTTACTTGTCATTCTCAGTCAGCCAGTGCTGTAATCTCACTTATTTTTAGTCAAGCTGTTGTTAAGTACAATCATGTACTTTCAAGAGATTACTCTGTATAAATGAAAGAACTTATTTTTTTTTCTCAATGGTCACAAATTAGATAACAAAAGCAACATAAAGAAGGCAATAAATAAACTGGGTTTATACAAATTAACATTTAATTTGTTTGTTTCATAGTCTGCAGTCTGGAAACATGACCACTTGCACTAGGCTAATGTCATTGATTTCTCTTGCTCAGATAAGCATGCCACCAAAAAAAGTCTGAGGTGAGGTGGGAGCTTTTATTAGGCCAACAAACAGGAGCTGGAAAAACAACAAAGCAACTTATCAGCCAGCCTAAAAAAAGACATTACCTCTCCCTACAAACCTTGCCTTGCTTATATCATGGCACTAAATTCACTACCCAAATATTTCTCATCCTAACAATTAAATTTTACATTTACTAGAAGTCCAAGTGCAGCCTCAGTTTATAATTGATTTTGTTAACTAAACAAGATTTTCAGTGCAGAAGGGCAAAGAAAGCATGGCAACACTGGTATGGGAAACACAGCTTGTGTAATTTGGCCAGCAGAGTCTTTGAATCTGCGAGTTCCCCCACCCCCACATGCTGAAATCCCAGAATCCATGGAGAATCCCCAGCAGCAAAATGATGGGCCTTGGGACCAAATTACCTCCCAGCTGACACTGCCCAGAATTACCATCGCGAGTGTGGGTGGGTCTGTATCCCAAATAATTGATTTGAGAGACGAGCTGGCTCCTTTGCAGGCGTGCAGGATTCCTTGGGGACTCCTGAGAGGAGGCAGCAGCAAACTCCTGAAGTGGCTGAAAGTCATCGTTCATTCCACACACACTGCCACGGCACTGAATTAGGAGAGCATTTTCTGTGAGGCTGGAGGAATAATTGGATCCCATGGATCAGCAGATGAACAGGTAATGTATAGCCATGGGTCAGTGTAGGCATTTTCCCTGGAGCATCCTCAAAGTCTGGAGAGGCCTAATAAACTGCTTACAGGAACCATTATAGGTATATAGCCATTAGGTATATAACCCTGCTTTGTCAGCTGCAGAGTAAACATACCACACACACATGTGGTCCCTTTCCAGCGTCCTTGTTATTAAGAGCAGCTCAGGCATCCCCAGTGAGCTTCTGGTTGAGACAGAAAAGCAGGGAAATACTCCTGAAATTAATTCCTAGCCTATTTTTGTTTAGAGTAGCCACACAACTCCTCCTCCCTGCCTCAAGGCGATGTCAAAAGCAAAAACCAGAATTACAGACAAATGAGCCTCAGCCCCACTGCTCCAGCAGGACAGGGCTCTGTGCTCAGCCTTTCCAGCTAAACCGCTCCTCTGCCTGCCCCTCCCAGCACAGCCTCCAGCACCAGCGACTGTGAACGAGCCCAGCTCCACAGCTATTGATCCTGGTACAAAGCACATGCTTAGCCCGACTGGCTGGGCTCAGGGTCCCCTCTCTGCCACCCTCACTGCCTTCTCCGTATCCACTTCTGTTGTCAGAACTTGGGTCAACTTCAAGCATGCAATGGAAGATCCGCACTGCTAACACCTTGTCTCAGGTAAAATATGAGCAGAGGCAAAAAGTACCCTTAATTCAGTTTACATTTAACTATGAACAGCTGAGGCAGAGCCACCTTCATTCTTCAGAGGAACCATTACACCAGCATCCAGGCTGACTTTCAGGAAAGTTAATTCTCATTAACTTTTGAGGGTACTCATGTTGACGCAGTCGATGTTATTCCTTAGCTGCACCACACCAGAGTGGCAGTGGCCACGTTTATGGCTCCATGGTGCTGTAAATAAACACTAAACCTGTGCTTTAATGGTGGCAGGCTGGCAGCAGCTGTTGCTGCTGAATGCCCAGCAGATTGGTATGGCTCTCAGAAGGGAAGGCACTGAATAGCCTAAAGATATTATTGTCTGCAACGAGCATTTTCTTCCATAAACACCACCTGAAAAAAAATCAACCAACCAACTAACCAACCAACCAACCAACCAAGGAATTTGTATGTTGGAAAATAGATGATGAAAAGGCTTTCCTGTGCCCCTGCTCTGGGCACCAGGCTGTCAGATTTTATGTGAGGGGAAAGTAAGACATTACATGATCTGAAAGAGCACGTTAGAGAAAGGAAAGGCAGGATACAGAATAAAATGCATAATTCATGGCTTGTGAAAGCCTTGAGGCAAGACCTTTCGGACTTGCTAATTGCTTTGCTGAGAAATAGGCCAGGAGCCATAAGAATGACTCCTACAGCCAGGCAAATGAATGCATTAAGCATTGCAACATCCATTCAGGGGCTTCCACATCACCCCTCTTGCACAGGTGTGCTGCTGGCTCACCTGGCAACATGCCAGCCAAGGACAAGTGTATGGGATATCAGGCTGATCCAAAGATCGAGACTTAATTCCGGTATGTAGCTCTGTACATTCAGGTTTTTGAACTGCAGGCAGATACATTTATATAAACTGGCTGCAGCCATACTGTAGCCCTTCGAGGACCCTCATCGTGTGCTCAGAGCCTCAGCATGCAACTCTGGTCACGTGAGACAGGCAGAGATGAGCACTTCCTCCACTGCAGTAGCCAGATTTAGCCTCACTGAGCTCAACGGCCAAAAATTCAGTGGGTGCAAGATCAGATCCCAGTTGCAGGCAAAGAAATTCATATGACAAGTAGGAAGGATGAAAGCAAGTTTAACAGCTTATAGTTACTGAGGTTTGCACAAGTGCATGGTTTGGTGGATTTAAGTCATGAACAAAGCATCAAAATCTTTTCACTTCCTATGTTATAACTACATCCTCCTCCACGTCCCCAGCAATCAGCTTTGGATTTTCTCATCCCAGCAGGCAAAATCATAGGATTTTGTCTGCCTACATGTTCAAGTCTCTCTTATTGACATTCTCTCATTTCAGAAAATGCTATTTGAGCCAATTCTCTGAGAATATCCTGCTGACCACCACCAGCCAGTGCTCTTCTTTGTAAAACCTCACCAGAATTTTGCCTTAAGGACCTAAGAACGGCTTTGCTATTGCTGTGTCAAATTTGTCACCAAATTCAGTAAGAGTCATTCACTGCATCTGAAGAAAGATGGACTTGCCCCTAAAGCATAAGGATCAGGCACCTTGCTGCTCTGCCAGCTTGTCCAGCTTCCAGCCCCTTCAGCCCCCTTCCAGCCCCAGCATCTTCTTGCTGTCCTGTTTTAACTGTCTTCCCCCACAGTGTCCTTAGAGAAGTCTAACCCCTCAACTGATACTCTCAATCCCTCAGCAAAAAAATCTCTTTTAGAGCCCTTTCCTTCCCCTTTGGTATTATTTATTGATGTATGAAAATTACCATAAAAACTCATTAATAAAACACAGATCTATATCTTCCATAAAGCAGCTTATCTCCGTGAGATTGCAGAAGTAAAAGTACTGAAAATGCAAGAAAACAGAATCTGTACCTTAACTGTATTTCTCTCAGTCATACTAAATCAATTAATTTACTGAAGCAGATAAAATTTTTATTGCTCATACACTTATTTTCTTACTTAAAGATGTTCCATCTATTTCTCAGGGTCAAGAATATGAAAAAGAAGAACTTGACGGAGATGAAGAAAAAATAAGATGATCAAAGATCCCTGGGCTTGACAGGTTTCATGGGGAAACCATCAGTACCAGCTTGTGAGTATGAATGAAGCTATCAGTTAATATGATGGTGGTATAAAGTTTCAGAGCATATAAAATGTTTTTTTGTAATACTTCAAATTACATAATGGTAAAAAGACAGACTGCTTTGCAATACCGTCTATATAAGAATCTTAACTATTATTCTATAAATATAAAAGGAGTCACAATGAAGGCAGGAGAATTTAAATAGCAGTTCAAACATCAATGGTGAAGTACAGTGAAGCTGCGGATACCCAGACTTAGATCAGACTAAAATGCCATTGCTAGCTCTTTAGGCAAGTAACATTTAAGCTACTTTATAACTGATGTGCAACACGATTCAAACCAAGCTGCAACACATTCAATGGGCAACTCTCCCCTACACCTTTTTAAATCTGCCTGTAACATTTTAACTCTTTATGTTTCTGTCCCTTAGGTTTTGATATCTACAAGGGGCACACAAGGAATTCACAGTTTCCCCACGGCCAGAGGTTCCAGCCCAAATAAGCCAATATCAAAGAGAAGTGAAAGTGGGAACAACAGGAAAATGTCACTTAAATCTTGTGAGTTCCACCTTTAATAAATGTTGGTAGCTCCCACACTGGATGTAAGGTAAATATGCATTAGCAGTAAGTTGTGTTTGGTGTAGATTTGTTTTTTCTGTGACCTATCCATTTAGTCCAAGAGAGAAGGCGGTAAAAGCAGAATGGGTCCATTACAATCACAACACAAAGAACAGTCCTTCACTTCATGCAAAGAATACTAGCACAGATGGTGAATCCACATTTTGCAGGAAAATCCATGTGCTTCCACATTAATGAGACATGGGTTAGAAGAACACAGTATTATACACTGTCGTCATTATGTCAGAAGTGATTTGTTGTCCAAGCTTAGGTATCCAGATGGTACCAAAAATACTCCAAACTTTGTATAAGCACAAAGCTTTCACTATAATTAAAAAATGGTTTCAGAAAATATATCGGTTTCTCTGAGTATTCCTAGTTCACTTTTAACTGCTGAACATGCCCTGTATTTTGCATACAGTACTTTAACAAGAAGGACATATATGCACTGGAAAACCTCAAGAGGCAGAGCTGGGGAGTGATAGCACAGGAGAGGGGAGATGGGCAGAACCATCACGTTCCAAAGTGCAGAAAAGAAGGAACCAGGAAGCCAAGAGCTATGTGGTGCTTCCTTGGTGGATATACTAGCAAGGTCTTCAGAAAAGAACTGGCCTCTGGTCAGGCAGGATGACACAAAAGCAAAATTACATTCTGCATTCATACTGTTAGGATTAGCTCCAGCGAGGAGCAATGGCCCCATCTGATTCAGATCAGGTTTAGCCCCTTCTGTCCATGATGGGTTTATCCATACTGGAGCCGAAGCAGTTGGATTTTATAACTAAGTCCCATTATTAGCACACTATATTTTCTGATAGGAGCCTCAAAAATCTTCATAAAAGCTTGCAGTGAAATAATTGTTCTCTTTTCACTTCACTCTAGCTGACTCCCACAGGTTAGACTGTATTTTTTATCTTCGAAGTAAATTGTACAGCTTCTCCTAAAAAGCTCACCTTTGAAAAAACAGCCTAGAAAATACCAGGCTAAATTTGACAGGTTTTCCCTATGTTTCAAAGCCAGGGAAGGGTTTTTCTGGAAGAAAATGACACCTTTTCTACTCAAGAAGACTGAAAATCTGCTGCAGAAAAAGAATGGGTGGAAAAAAAAAAAGAAAGAAATAAACTTCCAGGACAGAATGTGGGTGACAGGATTCAGTCTTTAATCTGACAGCAGTATGTCAGCACTTCTTCACAAACATACCTATAGGGGATCTGATTGTTTTCCTCCTGTTATTGTACTGTTTCCTAATGATATCCCTTGTTTTTCAGGTTAGCTTCCTTGCTTGATGTCCAAAATGCAAACGGGTTAACAAAACAAGAAAAGCTGACACCTTTTGTCACTGATCTATTTGCTCTTCTGAGTGTTTCAAGCAAATTCAACTTGAAATTAAAAATCATGTTGTCAACCATGCAGTAGACAATGTGGACCAAAGATTTACAGACTGGTAACTAGGGAGCAGACAGAGGAGGTGGCTGCTCGGCTGATGGATATAAATAGTAAAATCCTAGTCAACAGGATATTATTGTTCTTTGGGGTTCCCAAAGAAGCCTTAAGCAATGGATCAGCTCCTACACACATGCTGATTGCAAGCCAGTGCCTGTGTGCAGTGGGGAGAACCTGCCCAGGGAAGACATGGGGCTATTTCAGGACTTACCAGGCCTCAGCTCTTCCCATGCTCTGGTGGGAAGAAAGATTGAGAAGGTGGAGGTGAAGTGCTCAGCAAAGCACCTGTCATTTATTCATTCCTCTTAGTATGAATAACTCATCTCTAAGAATGAGGCTAAACAGCAGTGCTTGCCTCTGCTCATGCAATGAAACCAAGCCTAGATGGAGACGACCAAACAAACACCAAAGAACTTGAGAAACCGGGAATAAAGAACAAAGAAGGAAAGGAATCTTCCAGGAGCAGGTCAGGATGGCTTATTTATCAAGCTGTAACTCCACAAGACACCAGCTTCAACTGGCTTCAAATCAAGGCAGCTTACGCTCTCAGATATGCAGAGCTTCCATTACGAACCACATTTAAAGGTTAGGCAATTAATTCCTTCATTCCTCTACGACCTTTGCAGTAAGAAAACATAGAATCTGATTGCTGTCCTATTACTAATTTTGTTTTTTTAAACTCTCTGACTTCTTTCTCCTGCAGAACACATTCCTATGATCATCCAAGGCAGACACACATCCTTTGATAGATATTTCCCCACATTCACACAAGATAAATACGCCTCATCCATACCCTCGGCAAGCTCTCCCTTGGTCTTCCTCTCTACCCCACTGAGCTCATTCAGACCTATGCACAAGGCAGACAGGGTTTCAGGACAATGGATATATCACTGCTCTCGGTTAAAATAACATTTGGATGATTCTGAGAACTGAACTGAAGAGCATGAATTGACAGCAAGTTCATGCTGGGATAAAATTTAATCTGATTCATTTATGCATGCAAGCAGAAAGCTTTTATTAGCATACATTTCTCAAAGAAAACAAATTATAGTTCCTGGAGATGTTCATCATTAATTACCCTCTTCCAGCATCTAGCAAGAAGTTTTCTTCCTTCCACAGCTTCACTTTATCTTCTTTCTAGAAACACACACTCAAAACAAAATAAACAAAACTTCTGTAACAAACTCAGTGAACTGAAAGCATAGTACAAAGAGCCAGAGGGAGCACAGCTAATTTGGATCTTAACTGGGGTAATTCCAAAGCACTTGAAGGAAAAAAAAGTTTCTACCTGAAGATGATAACTAGTAACTCATAAAAATGATCAACATACAGCATCAAAAAATACATCTTCACAAATGGGGAAAAAGTAGAACAAAGCAGGTTTATTTTGTTCTGCAAATATTTTGTTCTTCTTGCATTTAAAAAACCCCAAGTCAAGCCAAACCAAAACCTGATTGCAGTTAACCTTCAGACCAACTGGTGTGCACTGCACAGAGCACCACCAAGCACATGCAAACCCAGAGGGGAACAACCTGCCACCAAACATGAGAACACCACGTGCTGGGGTGAAAGATGGGTCTGTAGCTTCATGGTAATTATCAGCTTGTAAAGGTTTACTACAGAGAAGGCAGTATATATGTGTTACAGTTCACATGAATTGTTAGGGGACATTGTTAGCTTTTGCTGTAACCTAATGAAGGAGATGGGAAGATGAGAAGAAAGGAATTTGGTCAGGTAGTTCCGCTGGTCAACTTGAAAAGAGAATACCAAGATTCAAGGCCTGCTCCACCAAAGTTTTCCATGTTCTTACATAGAAAAGCATGTCATTAGGTTGTCTGGATAACTTTGAAATAAATCCTCTGGCTTTCGTGTGACTTTTATCCTCAAGTCTAACTTAAGGGTGTCATCCAGAGAAATACATTAAAACCATGAGACACTTAAACACTAAAAAAATAGAAATAAATCCCTGCTAGAATGCATTAGGAACACATTTCAGTTTCAGTCAAGATAAACACAAAGCAGTAAGAAGGAAAGCCTGTGGGCATCAGTGTTATCTGATACCAGAACTCAAGTTTGGAGCCTCTCTGTTAAACAAAAATTCCTAAATGCTACTTCCACATCCATAGCAGCCCCTTCATTCTTCTTTAACGGTGCTGCATGCAAGAGGACACACATGTAGCAGGACCAGAAAGCCAAGAAGTGGGCAGTCCCCGCCAATCTTTCTGTCACGTGGCCATCACATTAGCACATTACACTATATTTTCCATGGAGCTCCTGTGTTTAGGCTCCAAAACTGATCATTAGTATGATAAATTAAATGAGTGGAAACTTTGGCTCAAAGAGCCCAAACTGCTGCAGCTCTGAAGTCAGTCACTCTTCCTAAGCTTTGGTTCATTAGTGAAATGAGAATATAACAGGTCAAGTGAACATTCGGTTCATAATTAAGTGCCTAAATGACAAAGCTGTTTACTGGCTGGAGTGACGCAGTATGGGGGTCTCATCAGTGCTTGCTCTGGGCATCCAGACCACTTCTGCAACTGGCTTTCGTAATCAGTCTCAGCATAAAAGCAAAGGACTCACCGTGCATGAAAAAAACTGAGATCCTGCATGAAAAAAAATTGCTCTAGAGCCATCTGTGGGATAGGCAATGAAATAATGCTTCGACCTCTCCCAAAATTAAAGGGTGTCAAGGACTTGAAAAGTACTAAGATCTGACCAGTGGAAACAAGATCTGAATATAATGTGCTGTATTAATTAGTTTCCAGAGAGTTTTGAGACAGATGGGTATCGGCTTCCCAGACCTCCTCAGCTACAGCGGGATCTCTCAGCACCTGAGGATGGCCCCGCTCGGCTATGCCTGGGTGTGGACAGGAACCGTGCACCGTCCTTCACCTGCAGAAATGGGCTCCCATCACCAGGGTCAACCCATCAACCACTTCCTGACTTCAGAGGAGTCACACTGGTGCGACCTCCAAATTCTTAAATTAAAATAAACTCATGATGAGTGATACTGTCAGCTGCAGCTTAGACAAAGGATTTTACAGCATCCTTTAGCTGTGCTAGCAACCAGAACATGGTGCTTCCTCTCTTCATACACACAGTTGTTGAATGAAGATCTCCTATCTTCTTTTATCTTTCTGATAAGGATAAGGATGTTTTCAAGTTTTGAAAGGCCAGCATCGAATACGTCAAAAAGACTGTCTACCTTCACAAGAAGAAATGTAGTTTAGCCAGTAAAAATTCAAACTCTTGTCTTCTTTCAGCCAATGTCAATAACCAAACAACTTCTGGAAGAAGACTGAGCACAAGTTCTTTTAACCAATATTAGGTCCCTTAACAACTTTTTTCTCTATAATGGGAAGAAACAGAAAATCTCAGGCAAGAGTCTCTAAAACTTCAAATCACTCCTTGTCCTGTATCCAGAGAGATTAAAAAAAAAAAAAAAAAACAACCCAACAAAACCAGAAAAAAAATGAGAGCAACAGGAACTAAATGTTGTTCAGTGGCATTAATCATCAGGCCAGGAAGTCCCCTACACAGCCTGAAACCTGAGAACACAGAGAGGGACCAAATGTTTCCCAGCTACTCTTAACAGTCACTCTTGCAATCACTCAGGTTTTGTACCAGAAACAGGCCTATGGAATACCTCATCAAAAAAGGAAAGTCAATGGGAATCTTGTCTCTGAAAGATCATCTTCTCATTTGGGCAGGATTTTTATGTTTCACCAAGTTTAAGGTGCCACATGCAAATGCTGGCCACAGTCCCTCCTGCACTATCTAGGTTTCTGAGGACCACGCTCTTCCCCAGGGGCCTGCTTCTGTTTGCCTTGTTACTCTCCCTGGGCACACAGCCCAGACAGATTTATGTTTCATTCCTTGTATTTAAGAAAATAAGTCTGAAGTGGACATTTCATACTATGTTATTTATAAAGGCCATATCTTTATTAAGTTACAACTGCAGCTCATGTTTATCATGAACATCAGTAAGAGCCAGAAAACTTTAATCATGTGTCCAAACGCAGTCATATGAAGGATCAGATTTTAAGTTATCTTCATTGGCACTGCCTTCATTTGTCACAGAGCCAGGTCTCTCTTGCCCTTCCCATTTTTCACTGAGCCAAGAGAAGCATAATCAGCCCTCAGTAGTGAACTATCCTGACTGCATACACCAAACACCTATTGACATGCATTAGGGGGTTCTTCGCAAAGACTGAAACGAAACGGCAAAGTACTTCTGTCTGGCCATTAGTGCACAACAGAAAGACGGCCCGTGCATGTAACTGCTCCCTCTGCTTTGGCTGCAGTTCAGAGCTTCAGCTGGAGTCCTGTCAAATGGACACTTCAGGCTGTGATATGACTCTCACAACATATGAATAACACATGGCCTCCCAATTGTCAGGGGGTTTAGTGCACTGTTCTGTGTATCTCTTGAAGAAAACTTAGGAAAAACGGTCTGGAAGAGTAAAAATGTATCTGGGCCATTCCATGGGTATGGGTAAAGCATCTCTGACCTCAGCAGGGCTCAGGAGGAGCTCAGACATATGGAGCATCTAAACAGATGTGTTTCCTGGTAATGGACACTACATAAGAGCAGGTACTTCTTTGCTCAGCTTGGGACACTACAAAATGCACTCATATCCCCAGTCTTAATATGATAAAATGAAGATCCAAAAGGATGCATGCATTAAATATAATGAGGACTGGAACATAAATCTTTATTTTTAAATGAACCCTGTGACAACATAGTTCATGAGCATTTATTTTGTAAACAACTGGAATTATACTACCAATTACACTACCAAAAGAGGAAAAACATAATGAAGCAAATCAACGCTAGATTTGCTAGAAAGGTCTCATTTCTGACAACTAAGAATAAAAGATGCTAACGTTAAAAGCATAAAAAACAAGGTAACTCATTCTTCACAAATACACTAGGTCTGAATTACATTGACATCAGGAGTAACTTTCAAGAGACGGCATAAAATACATTTTAATTTATGTCTGAAATGAATTAGTGGAAAATTAACAGAATCCCTCAAAGTATTACATTATTATAACAAATACATCTTGAAGCATGCCATCGAATTAAGTAATGGGCACAGGATTAGAGTTACCTTTTAATTGTTTTTGATAACATCTATTCAGATTCAGTGGGATTTCTGGTTTTAGAATGAAATCCTCTGCTTAAAGCTTACAGGTCCACAGGCATTCACTCCGCAGATTTCCAGGCTGTTGCTATTACGACCAACCCTAGAAGATACCGATTTAAACTTTTGTTCATGGCTGTACAGCCTCAAACTACAGCTAAAATACAGCTCAGCTCTTTGCACAGAAATATGCAGCAATTATAATGAAGTAAAATTCATCCTGCAATCCTCCACCTACAGTCCCTGTATTTAACTGGTTGGGGAGATATAAAAATAGAATAACAGGTACAGAGACGTGTAGAAAAAGACACTTATTTTTTATAAGGTGCTGTGATGCCCTTCACCACCCCAGCACTGACACATATCTCACTGCTTATCTGATAATTTCTACTCCTGAATACATTTTTGAGTTCCTTTTGACTTCTACATGACAAGACAGATACTGGCTCTTCCCCTTTAGACATGTGCCCTTAAGAAGCATTCTGAAATAACAGTGAGGTTCAACAACTTAGGACCTAAACAAATAATGTTTAAATGGACACTGACAAGCCAAAATGCCCAAGCTTGCTTCTTCTAGTCCAACAGAAGCCTGTCTGTAAAAGTGAAAAAGGAAATCAAGTCATCTCTTTGTAATATTTTCAAAATAAATGCTACACGTACTTCAGAAGGCAAGTGACATAACCTTGAAATTGTCCTTAGAAGAAAGAAAATTGTTTGAATTTCTGTCCAAGTCAAGTGGACAAAACAAAAAACAAGCAGGAGAACTATGGAAAGTCCATTATACTTTTAAATCATCACTAGTTTTAACACAGTGTTTTGAAGACTGCCATTTTTAAACTATGACTTCAGGCATGTAATATGGTCTGAGGTGTCACCAGCTCTCCAAATGCTGAGGCTGGTCAGAGCTTGAACAACAGCTCACCCAGGGAAGACAGAGAAGGTGATGGTGGTAAGTGACAGCACATCAACCCCATGCCTCGAGTCAGGTCCATGCAGTGCCAAACACAGTCTCTCTTAAGACAAGGTGTCAGTACACGAGTGAGTACACGTGACTGTGGAGCTACTGGGCATGATTTGAATTTGGTGTCACTTCATCCATTCAATGGGACAGAGAGCCCAGACTTCTAATTTGTTAGAGAAATTAGGCACTAACCTTGTTAAAACTGCATGCTGAAACATGCAATCTGCACTTTGTCTCCCCTCTCACTGCTCCTTTATTTCAGTGCCAGGGTTTCCTACATCTGGAGCAGGTAAGTCTTCCTTCCATTGCTGACAAATACTGTCAGGTATGAGACTACCCTTACAAAGACCATCCCCTCTAGGACACTTAGGTTTCCAGCATTAACTTTGGCTTCTTATACCTGCATCTGAATATTTATTTTGGGGGTTCATATTTATAATTCTCAGGCCTATTTAACTTCACTTTTATATAGAATAGGATCACTTCCAGCACTCTGCCTAAGGTTCTCCAGACAATTTAATGTTTCCAAATGTCACCTGAATCTACTAAGAACTCCACTAAATGAACATGCCTACAAGCAGAATGAAATCCTGCTGAGTATGGTGACAAGTTACAGAAGAGTTAAAGTAATGAACAGTTACAGCACCTTACTTTTGTCAGAATGAATGGATACATTAAAAAAGGTTTCCTTCTACTCATGAAATTTCCATGTATTTGAAAAGCATGTCAAACTATAGCAAACAAGTTGAGTGCCGCTGTATCTTGTAATTAAAGGAAAACTATTACTCCATGTAGTTAAGTGTAAAAGTCATAAAAAAGTATGCTTCACACATAAATTAAAAAGAAAAATACGGAGAGAAACATTTTCAAGACTGACTATAGCACCTGTCTTTGGTCATCCATCAGAGATGCTTAAGCCCCCACAAAGTAAAGATATACAGATACTCTCACTGCCAGTTAACTTCTGTGAGTTAAGCATTTGTATTACTTCTTAAGACAGAGGCTTCCGAATCTGTTACCTCGTAAGATGCTGAGATTCATGTTACTGCCAATTATAGTTACTACTGTCCAAAGCTTATGAAGTCTAGATCGCAAGGATCCAAACAGGAAGTCGAGCAAAATCAGAGAGTGCTGGGACTTTATGACTAAGTGATCCACCCAGAGATATAAACTACGACAAGGATGGGGAACCGATGCAGCCGATATTGTTCAGGTTATTTCTTCCAGTCTGTCACCATTTTTTTTCTCCATTATTTCTGACAATGCTACAATACACTCCTGCGTAGCCCTCCAAATACTTTTGAAGGCCATGCACCCCTCAGCAGAGCAAGAATGAGACTCAAGAAAGTATTTAAATCTACAGAAATAAAGGAATAAACATGTACAGGTTTCTGCGAGTTCTGGATCAAAACCCTGAATGAGTAGTGAAATAACGAGCAGCAGGACCTTGACTTGTCCTCTGAAAGCAGAATGGTAGAGTTCTACCATCCCAGCCCATCTACTTTATTATAAATGTACAAAATGGACATTCAAACTGTAATTATTTTTAAGTTGTGGTAACAGCACTTGTTTGCCAGAGATGAACAATACATCTGACTGCACAATTATTCATCTCTACATATTTCATTGCAGGGAATGTAAGGAAAGATACGTACTACTCAACATACATTTAGACTATTGCAAAGCACACAACCAACATATCATCTAAAAGAGGATGAGGATGTTGCCTCTTTCTAGTGAGTGCAATTCACCACATAAGGAAGTATATTTTTGATGATCCTAAATCAAGCTTCCAGTAGGGAAGATTTTAAAATATTCTTGTATTGTAACAAAATGTTCCCAATGGTGTTGTAATAAAAGACAGAAAGAGGAAAAAAACCATCTCCTGGCAGGAAATTAATTATTGAGCATTCCACTGCTTGACGATGCACTCCTACATTGTGTGCAGGCTTTCCATTTTTTTCTCTCAGTATGTGGAGAAATTCACTATGGAGAATATACAAACAGAACAAAGGGCACGAGGGTATCAGTTTATTAAATGCATTTAGAAACTAAACAGACCAGGAGAGAGGAACTTGGTTTGCGCATCACCACACCTAGTGTTTATTCCCTCTTTACATTCCTCTCTCCTCCATTACATTGTCACTTCTGCTTCTGTCCTCTGAAATCACCTCTGTTAAGAATGGAAGCATTGTGCCTGCTCTTAGCATCACTTAGCTGACACAGTTTTGAAATGTCACTTCCTTCTTTTAAAAAATATAATAGAAAATCTCTTGATGGAAAGGGAAAATAGAAGCCCATCATTATATGCCTAAATATCAAGATGTAATTCCATTTTTAAAATCATTCTTTTTTTCCACCCCCAAGTCCAGCCCATTTAGTAAATTTCCCCCCTTGCTGCCTATGAAAAAGCTGAAAAACCCACAGAGGCCATAATTTCACCCATTAGTAACATGACAGAACATATAGTTCCTGGAGCTACTTCTGCAGCCAGCACATGAACCTACAACATCTCAATTTGGTGGGCTCATACCACTGCAAAAGTATCTTCACGAGAGCAGACACTTCACAGTAATTGGCATCTTGGATTCTTCCTGGATGTGGAACAACCAAACTAGAGAGGGAATCTGCAGCAGACTGAAAGAGCATATGCCATCTCCAGATAGAATTCTATGCCAGCAATGCTCTGTAGCTTAGCTAAGACATAATGAAGAACTTTTCAAGAGAAATAAACAATTTTCACTTTTAAAAAAGGAGGCAGAAAGGGTATGGAAAACTACTACAGCAGATGGCTATATGATTCCTGCAGAAACATTAATACCAGCTAGGCTGCTCAGGACCCTTTCTCACAGTCATCAGCACTTGGGCTCTTCAGCAGCTGCTGCGCAGCATGGCTCACACACAGCATGGCTCTACTGCCTCTATCTGCCTTGCACACCTCATGTTTCTCTGGCTCTGTGCATCAGCCCAGAAGTCTCCACCTCTGCATGCAGACGTGCCAGTGTTTGCATGTGTTGTTCATATCTGCAAATATTTAGCTGCTGCCTCCCATCCTCTCCTTATGCCTTCTTGGGTCTATATTGACGTGATGGACTCCCCAGAGACCAGGAGGCACCTCCACATATGCAAAATGTCCCACTGAATAGGAGCATTCTGGAATAAGACAAACCATCCACTTCATATTCTAAACACAGCTGGTCTTGCAAGAGAGCACTGCAGGAGCTGGAGAGTCAGCAGCAGATGGGGACCTTCACTGCATGAGGCCCTTCATGTGGCTCTGGGCAGCAGGGTCCTGCGTGGGGTCTGATGGTGCTGATGGAAACTCTGTATTGTCCTCACCTACTTTTTCATCCTAAACTCTTGACTTTCTAGCACATCAAAGCTGTTATTGATTCCGCAACTGATGGAAAATGATACTGGCGATGATTCAGATTGCATTGTTTTGAGAGGAGGGATTTAATTTCGAATTATAAAGCAGAAGCAAGTTTAATTACTACATATGAGCATAGAGCATATGCTGCCATTTTACAAGAAACTGTTCCGAAGAGAAGCACCATGCTCTGCCACCAAGCTCCCGAGCGACAAAAATCACACTCTCACGAGTATCAGACTCACCATCTGTAAAATGTTTTTCATCTCTAGAAGATAATGTGAGAATTATGTGTTACAAATCATACATTTTGTGACAGCTATTATCACTTGCTTTGGAGCAGCACCTTAGAACAAATGCTTTCTCTCCCCTATAAGAGCTCACAGGAGGCATGAAACTTCTTAAAAACCTATTCAGTAGTGCAAGGAAGGTGATAACTAATACAGGTTTCAAAATTTCTCTTGTGTAGTAAGAAGGGAACAGGAGGGTTTTTTCATGAACATAATGTCATTCAATGGAATTTGCTCTGTAGGATGACATTCTCCTACACAACTGTAGGAATTTTAGATAAGGCTGTGCATCTGTATACATGCATTTTAAGTTCCAGAAAGGGAAATTACTTTAACCCTTCTCTCACAAATGACTGAGTGGCAAAGCCAAAAACATATTACTCTTTCTAAGAACAGATTACTTTTGTATTCCTTCTCAAAAAATGCCCATGAATTAAGGATTAAACTTGGTTTAATTACTATAATTTTGAGCAACAAGAGATCAGAGGCAGGCCAGCCATATTGACACAGAGAATCAAGAGACTCAGACAGAAGCCAGAAACATGGAACTACAATGTAATGAGAGACTGTCAAAACCCAAGGGGAGTGCAACCTGGAATCAACAGCCCTGACTGTACTCAAAATCTGAATTTCAGAGGTTAGGATGATGCAGGTTAAAAAGATGTGGAGTGACCCCATCAGCAGCTAACCGCATTAATACACCAGAGCTGAAAGAATGGCTAATTTGACTCTCTTTTCTGATAAATTATACATCTTCTATAATCAATTCAAACTGAAACTAATTTCCAGCAATTGCACTGCTCTGCCAGTAGACAGTGCCTTAATATAATTATGCATAGACAGGAAGAGATAATGACCTCTGATTCAAGTCTATTATTTTTACGGGACATGAAGATACATCGCAGTATTATGTGAGCTATTGATTAAGATCAGTATGTTACATTAAACAAGTCGTTCTCCCATAAACCACTGCTGTGTTTTCCTCTTCCATCGAATCTTGCTGTCATTTCCAATCACGAGGAGTTACCTGGTGAGGGGCAAACATAACTTTGGAGGAACTACTACTATTACATAAATACCGACCGACATTCAGAGCCAGGTATTCGCATCCCTTCCGCCTGCACAGCCTGTGGCAGAATAGGAGAGCATCCCGTACATGATTTATCCAAAGACTCTGTCCATGTTTATTCAACAGTAGCTTATTAGAAGATACACGAAATTGTGTCCTCTGATAGTCATCGGCTTCCCTTCAAATCGCGGTGGTCCGGACCCGGAGCCGTGCCCTGACCGCGGCCGAGTGACCCCAGATGTCCAGACGGGAGCAGCGGGCGGGCTCTGCCCGCAGCTGGGGCGCCTCGGCCAGGCCCCGTGGGGACCCCGCGGCGCGGCTCCCGTTACCCCACGGCAGGGTGAGCCCCGGCGCCGCGCGGCCGCGCAGATCTCCCCCGAGCCCAGCCGGAGCCCGCAACCCCCGCCCCGACGGCCCTCGGGGGAGGCTGTGGGTGGCAGCACCGCCGGGGGGGACACGCC